>JAVLUZ010000157.1:8085473-8391727 GCA_036768485.1 Mermis nigrescens | reverse complement strand
TCGCCATACAACCATAGGTGGGCAGCACCGAAATTCTGGGGGGAAGAAAAAATTTTCAAAGGTCAAAAAATGGTCTTGAAAGTGGTCGTATGGCGAAAAAACACCATTTTTCGACGTTTCTCATCGAGCACTATCCAATGGCATCAAAAAATCGCTAAAAAAGCACAAAGAAATTTCGAAATTTGAATTCTGGGGGGAAGTATTTTGATTTCTGGGGGGGGTATTTCAACTTCGGGGGTATTTCAACTTCGGAGGGGGTATTTCAACTTCTGGGGGTGCATACCCCCCAACGCCCATGTTTGCATACCACCACTTTTAAGGCCATTTTTTGACCTTTGAAAAATCTTGCACCCCCCAGAATTTTGGTGCTGCCCACATATGGTGGTAATACTCAACATGTATGCTGCCAGGCCAACCAGCTTTATTTTACAACAATCCATTACAATAGCACAAGTTGTACGAGCTACTGATGATATGATATACCGTTATCTGATCGATAAAGATCATGCTCAAATTGTACATGCAATTGTGTTTTAACATGTTTTGTATTCATGCATAACTTGTATTTTACTGGACTGGTCAATGTATTATTGCCGGCTAGGCAGACATAAATTTAATTTGCCAGATTCTATTTTGCTGAAGAATCAGCAATTTAAATTAATTTGCTTTCCACTTGTAGTCATAGTCGATTATCAAGTCAAGTGTGTTATCTCAACTTGACTTTTCAGACTGTAATTTATACATGAATAAGAGTAGCAGCTGAACCAGGAAAATGTTGCATAAAACAGGTACACACGGTGAAAAAGTAGCTGAAATTCTATCGAAAGAGCAAGTTACAAAAAATACGATGATTCAAAATGGCAAACAATGGCGTGCTACGTTGAATGGCTGACGATTGAGTATTCAGATGGCAAGGAAGCACAGTGCAAGATGTTTCACAAGAGCTGCTGCAGTCAGTGCGTGGGGGATAATTCCCGATTTGTAAATATCGGAGTTTTACAGGTTACACTATACCTTGTTAAATCATCAATACAAGCCATTTCCCCAATGAAACTTTTATCATGCAGCTTTTTCAGTTATACCTTTAAATTCATGAAGGTAGTGTAATCGCTGAACATTTTGGTTTGGTGCAATTGACCATTTTTCGAGAAGGGTAAAAAAATCCTGGATCCCACAATTATTTGTTCGAAGCAATGTAGCTGATTTAATGGCATATTCGAACTAGGACTTTATTTAAACGTTTCAAGCACATTGAGGCTTATATTTGAACTCAACCGATAGAAGCACTGGAGTTTTAATTATCCATTCAGGCATAGCCCAAAGCATGCCGTTAGACCGCAAACAAAAAAAAGATCATGAAGCCGCCTAATTTATATTAAACGCAGGAATTGTTTTATATACCTTCTTCCTGTACTTTGTTTTATTATTTACAACTAAGCAATACAGTACATAGAACATGCTTCTATCTTAAAAATACTGAAGGAAAACAAACATTCATGAGCATGTACATACCTGTCTTAAGGCTTTTCAATAATGAGGAAATACTGTAGGGTATCAGTGATTTTTCGATAAACATTTTTTGCATAACCAATTAATTTTATGAGTTCATGAAAAAAATAATAATGCATAACTGTATGTCGTATTTCATATAGAAAATTGCAGACATTTTATGCTTCACATTTTTCTAAGAAGCAAAAGCACTTTTTACAAACAGACGGTTTTGAGGACTGCACTCTACAAACGATACCCACATAAATGCACATAGCTGCTGCTTTGAAAAATCATCGTATCACTTTCGTACACATTCGAATTAAGCAAGCTTTCAGTCCAAAATTACAAATTCATCTTGTTCTGACTGCAGATTCTTATTCACTACTACCGGAAAATGATGGTTTATAACAATGAGTAAAACGTTCATTGCCGCTTTTAAACTCGTTTAGGATACGCCTTATGTTCTTAGGCTCAGGCTAGAGAAGGAAGAAACAAAATTTCGATTGTGCTACTGAATACTGATTAAAGTAGTTTAAGCTGATAATCGCAAACGGATTTTTCGTATTTTTTGCTGGAATCAAAATTTTGGGAGACCTTTACTTTCCGTCATTAAGATGAGCAACTTTAACCTAAAAACCTCTACAAAAGAGAAATACGAAATACAGCTTCCTTCAGAAGTGGGCATGAATGTATCGAGAGAGTTCGGATTTTGTATAGAACGTGAAGAAAGCGTGAAAAGGCGCGACAAATTTTTTTACCAATCAATTTTGAGGAAGCTACCAGGTATTGAAGTTCGCACTTCAACAATGCTTAAGAATAGGCAAAAATCGGCCTTTATTTTTCATTTTTAGCAACTTACTCTCACTTATGTCTACTTATCGTAGGCGATTGAATGAAAAAACATAAAATAAGAAAGGTTTCAAACCGAAATAATAACATTCATGAGCACATCAAAAATTAGCCACATACATAGTTTCATCATCATGTTCAGTCCAAGAGTAAGCCTCGTGCAGTCAAATCGAAAATATTCCAACAAATAGTGGCTGATTTTCAAGAAAATATATTCTCTGCGCCTTGTTTTCAATCTTCCTATACGTTTCGTAAAAAAATCGGAAACTTGTAAATCCATTTTTAATCATTTCTGGAAGCATACATGCGTAGGTACATATTTTGCACTTCCGGTTCATACATATGTACATCCTACGCATATAACGATACGAATATGATCAAAATTGTGATAATTGAACGATGGTAGAGAGTGAATACGATGAATGTGCTTGGAAAACTATGCAAATGCAAGTTGGAAAACTATGCAAATGAAAGTGTTTGTTGTTCGGTTATCGAAATTTCAAAAAACATAATCGAGTACATACCTATGACGATTGACCTCTACGTAAAGTCAATGCAATTCTGTTTTTCAGCTCAAAGTGACCAGTGGAAAACGAACGAATTAGCAATCGATCTGAAACGGATCCTAAAGAACGTCGAAGAATAGATAACACGTTAAACGCCAGGCGAGAATGAACTAAATAGAAAATTGCATGAAGAGACGTAACAAAAAAAGATGGCAGCTTGCTGCAGAATTTGTGGTTTCAAAACGAAGATATGAACCTGCGAATCGATTTCTATACAATAACAATTCCAACCCGTACTGCACAGCTATAGCCTATTTTTAACCCGTTCGTGGAATCGCGCGGGGAGCAAATATCTTAATACCGGAACACCATACATATTTCTTCGTTGCAGTAGTAAGTAAGGAGCGACGCCAACTAGATCATCCGTCAAGCAGTAAAATATAGGAGATACAGTAATGAGCATGGAGCGATTTTTTATTCGACTTTACAAAAAGAAGTTGCGAAATGTCCAGTTTTAAACGCTTTTCATAAAAAATACTTATTTCTCGACGCACGGCGCCATTAGCTATATTGGATTAGCTTTATTGAATTTTTTCATATATTTAGAATGAAATATGTCGTCGTAGAGGTTAAAATTGCGTTTTTGATGCACATGTCCATCGTCCTTCAGCAAAAAAAGGGTTTGACAAATTTGTCAGTGAACACTGACCAGCCCCCCTCCCCTACAGAACTGCATGCTATACCAGTAAAAATCTCAATAAGAATGAAATGGGACACAGTGGGTAGGGTCTGGTTTAGTTTGTTTAATAAATTTTTTCACAAACAAGCAGAAGCGAATAAGCAGAATTACTTGTTTCATTAAACTTATTTTTTGAAAAATTTAAAGGGACTCCAAGTGTTTTAAACTAATATAAATAATATATTATACATTATGTCGAGTCACTTGCACGCCTGGGCGTGAGGGAGGGGGTTTAGGGAATGCATCCCCAGAATTCAATTTTTGAAATTTTTTTTCGTTTTTTTCGCAATTTTTTGATGCCAGTGGATAGTTCTCGATGAGAAACGTTGAAAAATCGTGTTTTTTCGCCATACCACCATTTTTAAGGCAATTTTTTACCTTTAACCTTGCACCCCCAGAATTTTGGTGCTGCCCTACTTATGGTCACTTAGATACGAGAAACGCATGCCAGTGTTAAGCCGCATCACTGCATCAGGAACATAAATCGCTTTTGTAGCCTAATTCTAGTGGAAAAATTTCAAAGAAAAGCGCAAAGTTAGATGAAAGAGACAATAAGTATTTTTAAAAAGACATATTTTTCAATATCTAAATCATTCTAAATTCGAATTCTAAATAATTTTCAGCTTCGGAATATGCACTTTTTCTATCAAAATGATGTGCGACATTTAAGCCGGCGGAATTTCGAGCACGTAGGCGCGGATTTAAGGGAAGGCGGGGCGCGGCTGCCCCCCATTGGCCAAAAATATTTGGCGAGATAAAGAATGGATATGCAATTTGCAATGATTTTTGGCCGTCAGTGACCATAATTTCTCAAATTTTTCCGGCGCTACGCGCCGGATGATATCTATTAATGACATTTCTTAACTTTCTTGGCGACCTGGAAGCCATTTTCTGTTCTATTTTTGCATAGTTTTCTTCTATTTTCAATCTAAAATTTCGACGTTTCGCATCAAATGCTATAAAAACAGGAAATCAAGCAGTGAATCATGCTTCTAGACGTCTATCCGCCTTAATTTCACAAATTTTCCGGCGCTACGCGCCAGATTTTTGTGAAAGTTAAAGAAATTTAATGATTTTCCGCATAAAGTTGTCTAAAATTCTGAAATTTTTTGAAAAAATATTGCGTCAAAAGTGATTTTATGTAAAAGTATACAATGTAAAACACCGAAAAAACGTAATTTCGCGCGTTAAGGGCAAATTTTCGGACGTATTTTCGACTGTTTTTGGAAAAGTTGGGATACCGCCCCCCCTTAGGAAAATCCTAGATCCGCCACTGCGAGCACGTACGGAAAAGGTGTGTAAAAAGAATTCTGAAATGCAAATAGACGAGTAGAATAAACAGTGCAATTGCAGCTATGTATAAGTTTTTAATCCATATGGGCGGAAAAAACAAATTAAAATGACATAATTAAAAGGACGCGCTGAAACACGGCAATTACGGACGATAAAACTAAATGGTCATAAGCAACAATGTCAACGTCTCAGCGAACAAAATTGATGAAAAACTTCTAAAATATGAGGATCAATATCGTTGGTGAACAGGAGACGTTCCATCGTCTGCGAATATTTGGCGTATTCTTCGTGTTGCTGAAACGGCGGAAAATGCGGATGTAAAGCAAGAAAATAAGAGATACATACGTCATGTATGAATAATAAGCGAGAATAATTATGATCTACGTTGAAACCGGGCTTCTCCTTATTTTAACCATATTTCGCTAGTTAATACTTTCTCCAAAAACAGGGCAATAAAGACAATTACACCGAATTCTAACGGTTTGTCAAATGGCGTACACCATAGGTGGGCAGCACCGAAATTCTGGGGAGAGGGGTGAAAAATTTTCAAAGGTCAAAAAATGGTCTTAAAAGTGGTCTTATGGCGAAAAAACACCATTTTTCGACGTTTCTCAGCAAGCACTATCCAATGGCATCAAAAAATCGCTAAAAAAGCAAAAAAAAATTTTCAAAATTTAAATTCTGGGGAGGGGTATTTTGATTTCTGGGGGTATTTCAACTTCTGGAAGGTGCATACCCCCCAAACCCCCCACGCCCATCTGTGGTCGTATGGCGAAAAAAACACCATTTTTCGACGTTTCTCATCGAGCACTATCCAATGGCATCAAAAAATCGCCAAAAAAGCAAAAAAAAATTCAAAATTTGAATTCTGGGCGGGGGGGGGTATTTTGATTTCTGGGGGGGGTATTTCTACTTCTGGGGGTGCATATGCCCCAAACCCTCCCCCACGCCCACGTGTGGCGTACACCCTATACTTGACCGAAGATTATCAAGAATCGCTCTCTACGATTGCTTGCCAACGAGAGGCAGGAAATGTCTGCGACTGACGGCGGTGTCCCGATTCTGATATAACTTCACATACTGTTCGCGGTATAATGAATATAATTTATTATATAATTCAAAGAAAAGTAATTATCAATGCATACACAACTTCGCGGCGGAATCTGAAAAGAAAAACTTATATTTCAGCCAATTTAGCATAATCACTAGATTTTTTCTAACCATAAAGCTGCAACATGCAATTCGAAAGTAAAAGGGAGTGAATATGGTAAACAATACAGCTGGTTTACAATGCGAAAGAAGGGAAAACTGTTCGCGGTAACGAAGCATCGCTAACCGGTAAGTTATCAATTTTATTATCGTAGTTCCATTTCAGAAGTTATTATAAAATAAGTCGAATTAATTAATAATTAATGAATCAATTACGTACCGTCAAAAATATCTGACGCAATCGACCGACCGTAAGCCTGTACCATTCCGTGTTGAAATCCCTGCCCTCGGCTTCGCTTTGCAACAGGTGTTCGGCCAATATAATGATAAACCGCTACGAAATAAACGCGCGGTGTAAAGTGCATTATTATCAAGCGAAGCCTAACCGTACTTAATTTAAAATTACCAAACTTGAGCATCATAAGTAAAGATATACGCATGGATTGCGCCGATTAAAGCGCTAGTCGCTTTACACTAACATTCCGTGCCGTAATACGAATGCGAATTATAATGTATATCGCCTTCTCCGCAAACCGCATCTCATAAATTAGAATAAATTAACGTATCGTAAAGATTTAAAACAATTCTCGCTTAACGCGCGACTGTCTACGAAATTTAATCGTGTATTTTGCGAGTGTAAAGCTAAATAGAAAGGATTACGGGAGCACGATTTTCGGTACACGAAATCCTTCTGAAATTAATAAACGGCGGAATTGGAAAATATTTTCTAAATCGTTTTACGTAGGCAAGGTAAAGTAAAATAAAAAAGAGTTTACACCATGCATGATCTTGGGGAGGTTTCACCCCCGCAGAATCATTTTTCACCCCCCGCAAAAAATTTTTCACCCCCCAGAATTGGCGATTTTTCAAAAGTTTCCTAAACTTACCTGAAAATTGGTAGAAAAAGTGTCTTTTTAAGGGTTTTCGGCTATCTATTTGCTCAAAATCGCCAAATTTTCGGCGCTTCGCGCCATATATTGATGTTTTAAGCGATATATTGGTCAATTTGTCGACTTTTTTCGAAATTTTTTTCACGATTTCATGCTCTAGAAGGATAGAGTATCGTCAGAAACGCCAAAAAACGATGTTTTTTAACGCGTACCGGCCATTTTTGGGCCCAAAAAAGGCACTTTAGGTTTTCAACCCCCCCAGAATTCCCATACTGTGCATGTATGGCTTACACCATGTGCAGAAGCAGGCATTTCGTACATACATTGAACACCAGACTCGTTTTCGGTATCCGGATCTAATACCGTTCTTTAAACAACCGTATCTGCTTCGTTCATTTTGTAAACATTTCCGGACACCGATTCGAAAACTAGAGTGTAAAGTAATTAGTGTAAAAAGATCCGTGTTCGAGAGTTATCAGACGCCGGATCCACACATTCGAACTCGATACGGTTCTAAATCCGTGCGTACGGATACTAAGCTTTATATAATTGCCGGATCCGGATCTTGGTTTTAAGTGTCGGAACCGAATCCACGTTTAGAAGTGTAAAGCGGCATCGCATCAAAATCCGGAGAAACTAATACATAAAAGTCGGATAAACTCGATGCCGTATCCCATTGGGGAGAGCTTTTCAGTAAACACGTTTGACTATTTTTACCATTTTGAATAATTGTTTACATTCAGTTTGCCAACGATCAATTTTACAATCGATTTATGTAATTTAATTAATATATTTATTATTCATCTAAAAGTTTTAATTATTTATTTAGTGCTTTATCATCAAATCATCTTGTCGAATTGAAATGCTTCATTACTATGTTTAGGTGTCTGTATTTTACGCGATTTTCAATCGTTTTCAACGAATCTTGGCGTTGTGCCAAGGTTACTCCGTAGTGTAAAGAAAAAATCGATACCTGAACTAAAGATAAATATACAGAGCGTTGCACGCTTTCGGCGGCGTCGAATTTTTTCGCCGTTTCGCTTTCTTCGTCCTTCATTTCCGTATCAATCGTTTCGCCCGAATCTCGCCTCTTAAAATTCGAAAAATGACAAAATTTTTACAAAAAAAACAGTATAAATGACAAGAAATTTAACAAAGATAATAAAGCTTAAGAAGAAAAGATTCAAAATCTAATTGATAGTACCGATAGTGATAAGTAAATGGGATGAAAAAATTAAATTTTCGTTCGTAAATAAAATTTAATCATACGACGCGACAATTCAGAATATGGGCACATTTCGCAAGTGTGTAAAGCGAGCAACAAACGCGACGGTTTGACACGAAATTAAATTTCAAAATATTTCAAGAATTTTCATTTCAGGCTTTAACACTACCCACGTACGTCGTTTTTACGTTTATTTTTTATATTTTTATATTTTTTTATATTTTTTATTTATTTTTTTATTTTTTTCATTTGCATTCATTTTTTAACACTACCCCACATCGTTTTTTATTTTATTTTATTATATTTTTATTATTTTATTTTATTTTATCATTTTATCAACAGATTTTACAAAACATAAACCAAATAATTAGGAATGGACGTACGTAGTATTGTCACGATAACAAAAAGAATATGATTTAAAAATGTGCCCTACTGAGAAAAGTATAATTTAGTGTAAACGTTGAATGGACTATCTAAATTTCAAAAAGGCAAGTCAGATGGTCGCCTGGTAAAATTTTACAACATAGAAAAAGTTTATCCTAAACGCAGGTTTTTTGCTCTAAAACTAAATGGCCCGAGTTTTTAGTCGGGAAGAATTTCTTAGCCATTTACTGCAGCGTAAAGCTACAGTAACCAACCGGGACTCAAAACATCATGTTTCGAAGTCTGCTCTGAATTACAGTAACGAAAAATGGGTCGATTAAGTCAATGATTCTTTGTGACAGACGTTTACGGGCAAACGAAATCGGCTTTTCGAGTTTTGACAAATTTTAGCATAAAAAAATGTGATATTTAGACAAAGTGATATTTTATTTTTTAGGACGATTCGTCAGATTTCGCTGTCCAAGCGGAATTTTTCCAAAACTTTTGTCGCCGAAACTCAAACCGCTACATAAATCTCACCATCACGATTCGGGAAAAGATTTCCCATATCGCGAAATTCTAACAAAAGGAAAAATGAACATCCTATAAAATTAGCTTATTTCACGTTTCTACTCCTAATTTTAAACTTACACTTGAATATATAAACTTTAGGCAGCGAGGTACAATTTTCAAAACATCTTGGACATACTGAACATAAATGATCTAATGTGTCTCAGCCATACGTGGGCAGCCAGAAAATTCTCAGGGGGTGCAAGATGTTTCAAATGTCAAAAAATGGCCTTAAAAATGGTGGTATGGCGAAAAAACACCATTTTTCAACGTTTCTCATCAAGCACTATCCTTTGGCGTAAAAAATTGCGAGATAAAACAAAACAGATTTTCAAAAATTGAATTCTAGGGGGAGGTATTTTGGGTTCTGGGGGGATTATTCTAATATTCTGATTTCTCGAGGGTTGCATACCCTCCAAACCCCCCACGCACACGTGTGGTCTCAGCAGCCCCACCTCCTTTAGCAGGAAGCTTTTAAGCCCTAAAAAAATTTTCCACCTCTCTAGAATTTTTTATTTTTTCAAAAATAGAATAAAACGTCCCGGTTTTAATTGTTTTAAGCGATCTTGCAGTTCAAAAAGCCAATTTTTCTGGCATTTCGCGCCAAACGGCCATTTTTTACTATATTTTGCCCGACTCGATAAACTTTTTCATGTTTCTATCGTCTCTAGGAAAAAGAGTAGTCAGAAATTCCAAAAACTGTTGTTTTTGACTCACTTCCAACGTTTTTAGACACTTTATAAATCTTTTTTTTGTTTAACTTCCAGAATTCCCAAGCTGTACATTTATGCACATTTAAGTAAGATGATATAAATACTTGGATACGCATTAAATACCTATGAATATTAATAATAGGTATTAACAGAATTTTTATAGTATATTCATTTATATACTAGCAAAGAAAAATGCTCCGACGGAACAAAAAAGATGAATATACTTGGAATTGTGGATTATTAAGGATGCAAAAGGAGGGGACTAGTAAAAAGCTACCTAAAGTCGCAAAATGTGCTAAAAATCACACTTCCTCTAAGCAACGCAAAAAATCGAAGTATATTCTGCGGCCAACAGAATAAAATAAATATTTAACCATAAAAATGATTGAAAAAGCAGCACGTTAGCTATGCAGTAGTTATGAAAAATGATATTGAGTAAACTAACAGTCTTTCTAAGCCAATTGAATGAAATAGCAAACATCGATGCATCCAAGACAATTGAAGAAATTGTTGGTTTAAAACAGTAGGAAACGCGCAAGTTGACTTGAAACAGACTAAATGTAGGTACACTTGCATGCCCGTAACGATTGTGTGCACTAATCAATCGGCCCCTGCTTTGCTTGCTATAAGGCTCATAACAAAATAAAACAACTTTAAATACAATACCACTTGGTTTTCTACCAATCAGGATACGAAGCTAGTCAGCGTTGCTACTTGCCAGCAATTTAAAAGAAAGTAAACATTATAGATTTCGTTTATACACTCTTATCTTAAACTTTGAAATGTATTTAAAAAAGACGATTTTTTAAGAGGCCGCAGAATATACTTCGATTTTTTGCGTTGCTTAGAGAAAGTGTGATTTTTAGCAGATTTTGCGACTTTAGGTAGCTTTTTCCTAGTTCCTTACTTTTACATCCTTAATAATACACAATTCCAAGCATATTCATCTTTTTTGTTCCATCGGAGCATTTTTCTTTGCTAGTACCCTAATTTTAATTAGCATGATTTGAGTACATCAGTCAGTAAACACATACAGTAACATGCCACAATAAGTACAGCAGTCCAAGAACGCGGAAAACAATATTGTTCTTAACATCAGCATTATCCTTTTTAAACAAGACAACCTTACATTATTTAAACAGATCAAAGTTTTTCAGCATAAACATTACGCAAATATCAATGTAAGGAACACTAACGCTCAGATTTGGAAGTAAAATAAATTTGTAGTATAAACTATATATTAACAGCAAATGAATAGTGCAAACTTTACACAACTACCAGGTGTACAGAAAACTAACAGTCAGATTGATTCCCAATTCCGATTTTACGTAGAACATTTTGAAAAAAAATTAAGCTTCCGCAAGGCTCTAGAACTAAAGTTAATATGCAGTGTAAACTTTACACAACCACAGAGTGTAAAAAAGATTCTATTCGGATTCGTAATTCTAATATTACTCTGATATTACGATTAAGATTTATGAAAAAATTGAGTCTCCACAAATAATTCGAGAACAAATAAACATCAGTTGTAAACTACTTCACACCACTGTTAACTGTAAGCAAACGCGCTCAACTAGCGTCTCACATTTGATTCCTGGTACATTTTTAGACTTTAGAAAAAATCAAGCTTCTGCAAGGCTCTAGAAATAAAGTTAATATGCAGTGTAAACTATACACAACCACAGAGTGTAAAGAAAATTTCAGTCGGATTCGTAATTCCGATATTACTCTGATATTACGATCAACATTTTTGAAAAAATTAAGTCTCCACAAGGGCCCGAGGACAAATAAATATCAGATGTGAACCACTTTACACCACTGTTGAGTGCAAACAAACTGGCGTATCACATTTGATTTCTGGTCCATTTTTAGACTTGAGATTATGTCCAGAGCTCATAACCCAGAACTTGGCAGAAACAAACAAGACCGAAACACGTTTAACTTTTGACTTTACACCTGCCGAAAAAGCTAAATATTGATGTAAACAAACGTAATTCGCTGTGACGCGTACCCCTTAGAGAATTACTTCATTTTTATCCAATTCGACCTCGCCCGACTTCTGAACAGAGAAAGTGACGAACAAAAAAATGGACAAAAACGCATTTTCCACTGTCCACCACAATGTAAACTTTAAAAATCTGAACCTAACGCTCCATTGAGTGTAAATAAATTCGGTTCGAGCCAGTTTGTAGCCCTTTGATTGTAGTACGTTTGTATGTGCCAAACTTATGTTCCGCAAAATATTTGATATGATTTACCAATCAAAATACGAAAAAAACCTGTTTTTCCGGCCATTTTTCACCTCAGATTTCGAACTTTACACCCCCATAAACAACTCAATATTTCGTTTTTTTGAACGCGGCTTGCTTCGACGTGTAGCCCTCAAAAGTAACTTTATTTCTATTTCTTTCAATTCATCCCAACTCATAACTGAAAAAGTTGGCAGAGAAATCTTGGACAAAATCTGTTTTTTACTCATCCACTAGAGTGTAAAGTTTAAACCCCTGTTACTAACTGCGTATTGATTGTAGGAAAGTTTACTGGTAAGAACAAGATAGCCCTTGATCCGTAGTACATTTCTGTCAGAATAAATTTCCTAAAACTGATAACTGGAGTTGTTGGCAGACATAAAAAAGTCGAAAACACGACCAAAATGTTTCTTTTCGTCCCCAGATTTTCGCACTCTTTACACTCCCATTCGAGAACTAAGGCGAAATTCAAAAAGAAAAAAGTGTCATCTGCAGAATTCTTCCCTCTATAGATCTATGCCATTAAATTGTTTGAAGAGTCAATACTGAGTTGTCCACAAGCCCGGTAATAAAAAACCCAAAATTAGCTATATGTTATGACGTTACGCCAAAACTTTACACCTTCTTTACACAGTCAGTTTTGAGTGTAAAGAAAAACAAAAAAGACAAGCAGCGGAGTTTTTATTATCTTTCTTTAAAAAAACCGCACTTCCCAGATGTGTCCCGTTATAGCTGTAGAGGGGTGCACAGGTGTTGGGGGTACCCAAGTATATTATAGGTACGCGCTAAAGCGCTACCTATGAAGAAATACTGACCCTAAAATAAAATAGTAAACACAAATTTGGAGTTTTACAAAACGATAAATGAAGAAGCCAGCGGATTACTTAACCTAAGTAGATGAATAAGTCGAATGAAGTGCATGGTTTTGCCAAAAGAATTTAAAAAAATGAAAAAAGTCCGTATTCAGAAGATTTGAACCCATTACTCTTTTTTAAATCCACACGCGAGAACGGGCACGTCAGCCACTTGCATGGACTCAAACTATCGGTGGATTTTAATACTTAGTCACTAATGATATATTCTAAACTTTACAGTTGTGCTAATAACGCAATATTGGGTGTATAGAAACAAAATAAACTAGGATCTGTAACGCTAAGGTCAGGGCACATTTTAAGCATAATTAGCATGTTCCGCCTACTTAGCGGAGTAGTTGGAGAAATTCCGTTTTTCGTCTCGAACCCTTTACACTAAAACGATTACAGATCAAGAAATATTGCGTTAGAGGAGAAAAAAATCGGTTTCGAGATATTGCAACCCTCTACATTATAAAACTAATTGGACTGTACAGAAACCAAAACTGAGTTAGATAAGCTGAAGGACACGCAAAGAGTAAAAAACAAGTATACTTTACACTTTTGTGTAACAACTATTGAGTGTACAGAAATTTTAAGTTCAGATTTGTAATCTACAACTCAGGGGCAACATTATAAAAAAGTTGGCCCTCCGCAAATTACCTGATTTTTCGGTTTACACTTTACACACTAAGTGCTAACTCGGTATTGAGTGTAAACAAAAAAGGACGGGCATCGAATTATTTAATTCTCCATCGATTAAAAAAACCGCACCTTCCAGGTGTGTGCCGTTGTTGCTATGAGGAAGGGACACAAATTTCGCACTCACTGTGATAAACATATAAGAAAAAAGGATGGCCAAGTATATTATAGGTAGCGCTATCGCGCTAATTATGATGTCATATAAAAATTCATCAAGAATGAATACAATTCAGAAAATATCAGAATTCAAGCCAGCTTAATCGTTACAAGTTTTGAAATTCTGAGAGAAAGCTTGAAATCAAACATTGGAAATCATAACGTGCAAGCCTTTATCCGTATCAGCTTGAATAAATAGCAATTCAACGAACCCGATGTAAATTTAAGACATGGCTAAACCTCGTATGCTTTTTTAATGATAATTTAATTTAAGACAATTTCAATTAAAAAACAGAAAATGCTTAACTTTCAGTTTCCGTTAAAAGAATCGAAGAAGCTAATATAGGGATGAATTTGTGAGCCGTGGAGGGCAGGAAAAATCAGAATTGTTTCTAAGCTTAAGTGTAAAGTATTGTGTGCTACAGTTTAAAGTAAAAAACGGGTTCTCGCCTTTCTGACAGTCTCGTCTTTTTGCACAGCCAGTCTTAGTTTATTCACGTGAACGCTGAGCTTATGCAACGCACTCAAGACGATTTCCCAGATGTAGCCCCTATAATACGTGCTAGTGTAAACTAATGTAATGAATTAACAGTCTGATAAGAACAATAAATTATGTATGTAAAGTTGCCATATCAAGCTAGCGGCCTTATCTGAACAAATAGCCGAACAACAAAGGCTATGTGTAAAGTGATGTAAAGCAAGAGTGATATGCCGAGTGTAAAATAACGTTGAATTGTAATCTAAATTCAAGTATTCATTACATTACAGTAAGCAGCGCCGTTTAAGGTCATCCTAACGGACGAACTAATCTCAATTTGCCAAATGAAGTGTAGAGTTAAGTTTTAATTTTTTAAGTTTTAACTTACGTTTTAACTAAGCTACATTTTTTTCACTTTGAACTCCGTAATACGGTACAAAGAAACCAATGACATCGTAAAGATGTTGTAAAATGAGAAAAATACGTACGTTATTAAAGACAAGAATATGTAAATAAAATCTACACAAATAATAATTATTTGTAAGAAAAAATCAACTAATAAAATCTGTTATGTGACAATGATTGATAGTAGGGCGAAAGAACATTATTTTTGGGCATTTATGATCGCGATTACACCTGGGCGTGGGGGTTCGGGGGATATGCACCCCCAGAAACCAAAATACTCTCCCCAGAATTCAACTTTTGAAATTTTTTGGTTTTTTCGGAATTTTCTGATGCCAATGAATGGTGCTCGATGAGAAACGTTGAAAAATTATGTTTTTTCGCCATACCACCATTTTCACCATTTGAAAGCCCCCCAAATTTTGGTGCCACCCACCTATGATCGTGATCCTTCAGTACTTTTTGCCGTTTTTCGGTAAAAAGTTGTTTTTTGCCAGAAATTACGCTTTTTTGCCATTTTTGGACAAAAGTTGGAGATCAATTTACCCTTTCTCCAAAAATGACCGACTATTCTTCCAAAATTTTGAGCCATTGCGTATAAGATACACTACTCGCCATGAATGTTGACGCTCTAATATGCTTCAGAGGATGATAGGCCTTACTAAAGGATATATCTTTTACACGTCGGTCCCATTTCCGCCCACGCATGACCGACGTGTTAAACATATATCCTTTCACATGATCTATCATCCTGTGAAGCATATTAGAGCGTCAACATTCGTGGCGGGCACTGTAACACGTATGTATAACACGAAGCAATAAAAAGCGACAAATTTAAGTAAACTTTACTTTTCAATAAATCTTACGCTAATGAAAAATAATTATTTGCTTCATTCTTAGCCTCCTCATTCCTATATTTATTTATTTTTCTTGCATTTTTTCAATTTAAGTTGTTCTAATTTTATTTAATTCTATGTTAATTAACTTTCATCATACTTATTGTACAAATGCTTCACGTTTACTTCATTTCGCGTAATTTTTTTTGAGAAATTTATTCGTCGGATTTCATTTTTTTAGTGTTATACCTACAATTTCAAATCATTCAAATTCCTTTAATTAACTCGCATACTTTCTTTATTCCTTATTTTATTTTTCTGTTTACATTTATTTTAGACGAACACTTTGCATTTTTGCGCTCACTTCGTAAGTTCGTCGCGCATTTCATCGGAAAAAATCCAATTAATCACCGTCGAACAATCGACCAAGTGCATTTTGAGCATTTTATCCACCAAAACAACAATCATCTGAAAAATGAAAAAAATTGCGAAAATAAAAAAAATTAAATCGCCGTGTTAAGTGTAGAAATTTTTGCTGTCCAGAATACAAATTAAAAAATGGGATCTAGTATACAATTTACCCCCTCAGCGTTTTTTAGCCGATCCATATAAGCTACAGTAACCAAACTTTACAAGGAGATAGCTATAAGCCTATTGTACTAATCTGTCAGAATTGATTAACGTACGGTGTAAACTTACTTCTTAAAAAAAGAAATTGAAAAAAACTTACTTTACTCTAAAGTTACTTTAAACTTTTTTTTGAACTTACTTTTTTTAAATGTAGGATGTTGATTGAGTTAGAAAAAACTGCTTTGTTTAAAACCCACCGAATCGTTTACAATTTTTAGATGCCGTTAGTACGTTGTAAACTGTGAGTGTAAAGCAGTAAGTTTACACCGTAAGTTAATCAATTTTGCCAGATTAGTACAATAGGCTTATAGCTATTTCCTTGTAAAGTTTGGTTACTGTAGCTTATATGGATCGGCTAAAAACCCTGGGGGTAAATTGTATACTAGATCCTAGAAATGAAAATAAAAATCGACCTTTTTTCCGAAAATTGAACTAGAAACGACGATTATGTATATACATAATTGTGCATAATTGTTTTTATTACCTGCTGATGATTCGACCATAATTCTCGCAGAGCGTTTAAACAAGCTAATTGCGTGTGCTCGCCTTTATCCGTATAATATTTGATCGCATTTAAATATCTGCGGCGAAAGTAATGTAAATAACAGTTTAAACTAAATTATTTCGGTAGTGCTAGGCGACATAGGTACAAAAAGATATATAAAAAATGAAAACTAATTTTTAATAATTTAATCAAGTACAGTAATCCATGATTATAATTAATTGATGCATAATTAGTATATTCAAACAATAAATTATGTTGAAGAGGACAAAAATTTAAAAAAATTATCGTTGGAAACTTAAAATTAATGGCGCAAAACAATGGCATAATTTGAGTGTAAACTAAAACTAGCATGAAATAATTTAAAACCGGATACAATAAATGCATAGCTGCACAATGTAAGTATTTTTGAAAATGAAATAAAGAATTGAAACAGTTCTAAATTATGAATCCGAAATTATAAATCGTAATTATTTACACTCCGTCTTCACCAGTTAAGAGTTGTTGTCGCTATTTTTTCGAAACTTAATCTCTCGTTTCTATTAAAATGAGTAGTTTCACTGGAAAGCGCAAAAAACGCATTAAATCGGCGCCTATTTTTCAACGGAAATTAAAATGTATATCTATCACATAGACTTTAAAAACTTCAGATTAATGATCATTTTCTCACGAATTTTCAATTTAAACTTAGTTAATCAGTTTGAACACAAATTAAGCAAATTTTTTATTTCGATTAAGACGGTCGCCCACTTGACTAAGGCGGCGAACGAATGGCTGAGCGATTTGGAGCCTAAATTTAGCAGGGTCAACATCAAAATTTCGGCTCGATAAGAATCAGGGTCCAAACGAGCGTCTTAAAACGTATAAAAATCTTTTGGCGATTAAATTTGGTATAAAAAGGGCATCTGAGGAATAAGTGCGATAAGGGGTATCGTAATATTCAATATGTGTACTCAAGCACGTAGCTCTGGGGGGACTGGGGGGTCTGGACTACCCAAAATTCAGAAAAATCGGAAAAATAGGACTTTTTAAACCTTATTTTGTGCTATTTTGGGCCTTTTTGGGCTTAACTCCTAAAATTGGTGTTGGTCCCTTCAAAAATAGGACGGCCAGCTATACGTGCCTGTATTTACTAATAAAGTATTAGTCGTAATATGGTTTTAATGCGTTTCTGAGGCTATTTTGGCTATCCACAATGTTCAATTCCTTAGCTACGCCGATATTCTTTTATTATTTTATGGCGTTCTAATTATTTAAGCAAAGAGAAAACAGAAATAACAAATAAGCCAATAAATAAATATGCAAGAACGCTACACAAAAACTAAAGAACGAAACAAAATATAAAAAACGTATACAAAATACAATAAAAAAATAAATGAACAAGAAGTTAAAAAAATCAACCTATCGCTCTAAAAATAAGGCTATTGCAATTCCGCTTCTAAGCATAATTAAAAAAATCGCTAAATTATATACCGTCGCTTGATACAGATTTAATCCTCAAGAACTTGTTTGGTGTAAAGTATATGTTCAGCCCCGAATTTGCTTAAAATTTACAAAAATTACACTTGTATACATAATTAACAGACAGTTTTGACTTTTGGAATGAATTTAAAGTGTCGAAAAAGAGTTTTACACAAACGCCATAGTTTTGATATTCTACAGTATACCGAGTTACGATGACGCATTTGCCATTATTACCCCGCCGCATTACTGTATCAAAGTTTGAAACCACTTTTTCACCTAATTTATGCGGACTGAATGCAAAAGACAACCGCAAAGCTTAGTGAAACAGACTATAAGCCTTGCGCATACTGTAGTCAGTAGAGTCCGCGGTCCAAAAGCTAATTAGCCCACCGAGGAAAAAATCTGGAATTCCGAGCCGTTGCACACGTGCGCAACACACCCTACTTTACATTGAACGAGCCAATACATCGACTGACATTTTAACTACGCTTCAGAGCATGATCCAACCTTCGTAAGTCGGCTTAAGCTAAACTTCGTTTACCATTTTAGACCAAAATATAGAGTAAGTTTAAACCAAGATTTAAAAATCATTTTATGCTATATATCTAGAAATCAGTTTAAACCAAAACTCAGACGCCGATCGTCCACAGAGGCCAATGACCGTAATAAATTTAAGCAAGTCGTCATTGCGACATATAAATAGTACACATATTGCCTTTATGATGATGCTAAGCAAAATTAAAGCTTAAACGTTATTTACGATTTGAAATTTCCAAAAATTTACCCGCTGGAACCGGAAAACTGCCCAACAAATCCAAAACATCATCAGGCGAGCATTTGTTTCGAATGCTCTGCGATAATTCGTGCGCAATTTCGGCGCCCATTTTGTCGACTAAAAGTGAAGACGAAGTATGCATCAAATCAATCGTAGTAAAATATAAATCAAGCGGCCTAAAGTAGACCGCCGAGCAAGAAGTGTAAAGAGAAGTCGCGCAAGTGCGAATAATGATGCAAGTAAGGCGACAAACGAGGGAATAGATACATAATAGCGGTGTAAAATAAACAAATAAAACGGCTATGCAAAGTCAATTTAAAGCACACGCAAAATAATAATGCGGTGTAAAGTATATATAACCTAAGAATGAAGAAATCTAAAATAAAAGAATTTTGAGCTTTACAGCCATTTCGCATTACCAGCGGCTAATCATACGTCATAAACGAGACGTTATTGTAACATAGGAACTTAACGCCTATACTAAAGCGCACATAGAAGCCAGCGATCGGACCGAGGCCTCGGCGTTTTTTGGAGCCTCGGCCTCGGCGCCGAGGGCGAAGCTGAAAAGTGCCGAGGCGCCGAGGGTTAAAATCAAATTTGAATAAGTTTAATATGTCCGTTGAATATTAACTATTTAGAATGCATCTGCAGTACAAAGGCTATTTTTTACCTATAGACTTTTCTTGTGGTTTTAGTCGCGTACCCAGTTACACAAAGTTACATACAGCAAAGTGCCAATTTATTATTCATGTGATGACTAAGTTTTAATTCTCATGCTTGCTACATGGATCGGAAACACACATTCCCGAAGGGAGGGGTGAGGAGGTTTATTACCCCCTCTCAGGGTACAAGACTCAAGTCACTGTCAGACGATTTTTGGTGAAAACCTTTTGAATATTTTTGAACCTAATTTTTACTATGGCAAAAGTGCAGCTATCTATTAGAATTTCCCGAAGTGATACAGTATTTTTGAATGTAAGCAAGAGTAAATAGACAAACTGTCACTATAAAACATGCATGTAACAGCTCAAATTTTCGGGAGGGACTCCTCAGCATACATGTAACGGCTAGAAATTTCTGGTGGGGGATTAGCGACTCCGCAAATTTTCGCCAAAAATTGGGAGGGTGGGTTAAAATTTTCTGGCGTTGGAAGGGAAGGGTTAGGGGAGGACGTCCAACCCTGGGTGGGTGGGGAATTCCCTAAAGCCCGTCCTGTTACACGTATGGTTTTCGGCCATTTTTATGGGAGAGGGCGTAAATGATTACGAAATTTTCGGCCGAAAATCGCAAAAACGCACCTAAAAATGGCCAATAAATGCAGGTTTTGCCAAAAATAAATTTTGGCTCGTGCATTTTTTGGAGCCATTTTTATACAATATTAAAATACTTTCTTGGACAAATGATTGATATTAATTATATCGTTTTTCAGTATTTTTTTAGGAAATTTCAAAAAATTTTCGGCGCTTCGCGTAAAATATCGCTAATATACTGTATTTAGATTGAAGCAGAGGCATTAAGCACTCAAAAGTCAATTTTTGTGTAATCTACGCATCTTTATGCAGATTTAAATATCTTTTGTATCCATTTATACTGTTTTTAAAAATTTTATGCAAAACAAGTACTATTTAATAACTCAGCACATTCAGCCGTTCAAAGATAAATTTGACTAATTTATCCTGATGTTGCATTTGATTTCTAAGCACAGTAGTGCTTATTACAAGATTTAATTGGCATATTACAATATCTGTAATATTTCTGATTTTGTAGTACAAGTTGTTTTAGCTTTCTCAGTCAAGCTTTATGTGTAAATTTCATCGAAATCTCATAAAAATTTCGGCGCTTCGCGATAAATAATCTTATGAACTATATCCAGCCCGAATTATCACATTTAGGACCTCGGTTTTTTGTATTCGGCAAAGATTTTTCATAATGTACAGAGACTTTTCAGGACTGTCTTTGTACATGCACAAAGATTTTTGGAGAGACAAACTGTAAAAAGGTGTAAAATTCCCGAAAATTTTCGGCGCATCAGCAATTGTCTGTCCTATATATCTTTAAAATAGTAGAATTTGCAATTAGAATGGAAAAAATGTCAAATATTCAGAGACCCAGGAATTAGCTAAGATACGCTACCGAAGGTCGAAAACCCCTGTTTTACCACACTAAATCGCTACTGTACCATACTATAATAGTACACAAAAATTTGCATGTACAAAATTTTCAAAGACTTTTGGATACCATTTTTGTACATGTAAATAGTTATCTTGCACAAAAAAACACTGTTTAGGACTGCACGCCGGTTGCAGGTCACACACTGGCAGTATGAAAAAATGTGTATGTTTAAAAATATATTTATATAGAATATCTACAAAAATTTGTTCGCTCATACAAAGACACTACTTAGTTTACTGGTCCCCCATTTTGGGATTTCACCCTTCCCTCAACTCTGGACCTTGGGAAACTATGATCGGAAAGTACAGTGCAGTTTCTGTCATATTACCTACCACACCAGAATTGGATGACTGAAAAAGCGTGTTTAAACATGCATTACTGCAAAAGCGAGCACAACAATGGCTACAGTTCTGTCTTTACTTAGCTTATTTCGTTTGTTCGTTTATTTCTTTGACACTGTTTTCTTATTTATGTATAGTAATAAAAGTTTTTAAGTGCTTGTTCAGCCATATTTTTTATTAACTTTTCTAAGTCTTCAACGGCAACTTGTTAAATTAAGTATGCTTTCATTCTGCTGACTTTATTCAATAAATCCTTCACACATTTAATCTACTATTATTGAAAATGACATTCGATTAGATGTTCAATATTACGATTATTCTCTAGCTCATGTGCATACAAAATATTCTAAGAGCAGTATTTATGGGTATAGGTATATAAGCTTGACCCTCGGCATTACCCTCGGCCTCGGCCTCGGCCGAGGCAAGGATTTTAAGGCGCCTCGGCCTGGCCGAGGCCGAGGGTCCAAAAAGTACCCTCGGTCCGATCACTGATAGAAGCCCACGAGAGACAGTGTAAACCTTGCGCACGCAAGTGCATGTATTCGTCGGGTTTGAACATGACTTGAGCCTTCGTCAGTCAAAAGAACAGTGCTCAATCAGCCGTTTTAGCCCCGCGCTTTTCAACACTTGCATCCCGTTTTCTTAAATCGTTTTACAACTTGTTTAACAAAGCAGTGCTTCTCATATTACGATTTCAAAATTAAATATTGCATGGCACATATGCTTCAGTTACAGTAATCGAACGCGTACAGTCATTCTGAAAAATCCATTCGATCGTACATTCGCTTTACACAAAAGAAATAAAACTTTAGTGAACGACTTTTATTCAGATAACATAGTGTAAACTAAGCATTTGACCAGCACGACTTAGCGAATAGACTTATCAATCTACTGGTACATATTTAAAGTAAATATTGAAGGCGTAAGTTGCCCGTGTTTCGTGCATAATCATGCGCAACACTCAAGCTACTCTGTCTCAATCAATACACTTTAAACCTGGTACCATATTCATTCATAGAATCATACATGAACATGAGGGTGAACGGGGTATTACCCACCCCTTGAGCTTTGAAAAATTGATAGCTATATAGCAAAGTCGACCGAAAAACCATTCCTGTATAGCCTTTTTTGGGCTGAGTAAATTAGCTAAACAGTCTTTTCTGGCTCAGAAAACTAGCTATATAGTCTTTTTTAAGCTCAGAAATGCTATTTAGTTGTCTTTTCTGAGTTTCAAAAGGCTATATATCCATTTCCCCGACTCCAAAGAGGGATAAATAGCTATTTTTAGTCCAAAAAGCTATATAGCTATGTTTGTGAATCCAAAAAGGCAATATAGCTAGCTTTCTGAGACCAAAAAGGCTTACTTTATAAACTAATTATAGAAATTAATTATTATAAATAGATGCGATGTACCTAAACTTTGCATGGGAAGACGAAGAAAACAAATATAATATAAAACTAAGCCAATAAGAATAGTACCTATAGATAATAAATATCCAAAAGATACGCCAATAATTCATAGGCACGTCCTAGTCGAATGTGTACCTTCAACATTGCCGACTTTAAACCGAAAATTCGGCTGCGGTTTTTTGGGAACCAATCGCGAAAAAGTGGGCGGAACTATGTCGCAAACGCGTTGATGATAGGACAATCGCATACACTTTTGCAAAACCTCTTCGACGAATAAACGCTTGAGGGCCAAATCGTTCATTTGCACGCAATGCACCCAATCCTCCCAAGACCAACGAAATTGAAAATTGGACAAATGATACGAAAACCAATTGACGAACCTGTCAACAAGGCGTTTTATTCGGTCGGTAAATACTACGCGTACGCAGGTACGTAAATACTCCAAACGTATAAGTTGAAAAACTTTATTTTTCATTATTTTGTAATTGAATCCGCTCATTTAATACACGAAAATGCCCGATTTTCCCGCACTTGCAAGAAAATTTGTAGGATCCTTCATTATTCGATTAAAAATGGAAAAAAATTCATTTTTTCAGAGAAAATATTCGGAAAAATTAATCTACCTATCCCTGAATTTGAGATATTTTTACGCGGGCTTTTATGGGAAAATAAGGCTGTAAATACTATTGAAATAAAGAAGTCGACGATGGTCCGATTTTAGGATAAAACTTGAAACGAGATGGTTTATTATAGGTTCGACTTTGAAAGCAAAAATAGCAAGAAAATTGAGACGGATTATTATAAACAAAAATGTGAGGCTTTAGAACAAGTTTAAACACGATGATAACTCTGAACTCTTGAAATTTTTCTAAATTCACTGCGTTTTATTCGTCCAATACCGAATAAAGCGGGTCGTTCTAGAAGCTTCCGTACCTCCAACTTTAGCGTATCAAATTTTTAGCACTAATAAAATTCTCAATGTCCTATCTTTACACCGATCGATTGCGGTCGATTTTCGCTTTCACACCGAAGCGTAGATATTTATATTTTTGTGTGATCTTAGTTCCGTCGAACGAGGTATCTATATGTACTTTCTTTCACAAAAACTTATGCATGGAAATCAATTTTCAGCGCTAAAGCGAGTTGCTACAAAAGGGGTTTTTAGGCAGCCTACTGTTATGCGATTTTGCACAGCAAAACTTCCTGCGCGTATCAACCGCTATGCGCAGTAGCACGATTGGTGCTTTAGTTTAAACCGATTTTTTATTCGATTTGCATTGACTTTGAGATTGTGATCCATGCGCAAGGTTTCGTGGAATGGACTATAGTGTTTTTACATGAGCACTTAGTTCTGAAATAAGCACTTACGTAAATACTGTCCTAATTTAACGCTAACCACCTCGCATTTGAAGCGTCTTCACCATAGATGGGCAGCACCAAAATCCTGGGGGTGCAAGATTTTTAAAGTAAAAAATGGCCTTAAAAATTGTGGTATGACTAAAAAACACCAGCTTTCAACGTTTCTCATCGAGTACTATCCATTGGCATCAAAAGATTGCGGAAAAAAGCTGCAAAAACTGAATGCAGGGGTCTATTTTGGTTTCTGGGGTCTATTTTGGTTTCTGGGGGAGGGGGTATTTTGGTTTCTGAGGGGTGCATACCCCCTCTAAACCCACCACGCCCAGGTATGGTCCTCCACAGTTTTGTTTATATTTTTACCACATTTTCTAAACCTTTTTGCTTTATAACTGGATTTTTGTCAAAAGTTTATGAAGATTTTGTTTTGATTATTCTTAAATTGTAGTTAGAGCTATGCGTAGCTGGGCAATGGGTTCAACTCACTTCAACCCGGCATCACTGGTAAGCCATTCTTTATAACCGGTCAATGCTACGAGTATCAGCAAGAATTTTATTTTCAAAAATCAAATCTACTAACTTAGACACATTTCAAAACTTATTGATACCCAACACCTAAGCGCAACGAGCACTTCAAAGATATTCAGTTGTTTGCTCTTAGTGCACTACAAAAAGTGTAAGCGCCCTATACTTTGACTGATAAAACAAACAAACATTTGTTTGTTTGTTTTGTATTATAATACATACGATGCGTACAAAAACGCATTATTTGTTTAAAAATGGCTAGGTAAATGATCAAAAACTAGAACAACCCTTTTTCGACTGGCAACCAACCAAAATGTTTTCCTCCTGGTATCACCGAGAACATCGGCCATTGTAAAGGTGTATGGATATGTACCATCACACGGGGTGACTTGAGCCATTCAGCGTGGATTTTGTTTCTGATGCTCATTGCACGCGTGCTATTTATTACTGTGTTTTGTAAAAAACGTTCCTGGTCTAGTTTTTGTTCTTCTTTTCTTGCTATTACATTAGTTTTTCACCCATCTTCTTCTGTCACCTGTTATCTACTGCTTTCCTGAATCTGTTAATTTTCCTGAAAATAGTATCGTGCTAGACTTTTGAATTTTCTGAGACAATGAGCAGATGCTTTGAGGAAATTCTTTTTTTAGTGGATTGCTAACGTTTTTCTGTATCTGACTAAAGTATTTCAAGGCCTTACTTTCACTTCTGATACTTGGTCAGGCCGATAGCTCATTTCACACCAACCATTAGGCAAAAACCGGGGTGAAATGAGCAACCGCTGTTATGCTTTTTGATTAGTTCTATTTTAGGAAATGCGTCATTTTGAACGTAATTTAGAAGAAGGTCATAAAAAATTGGTCAAAAGATCACTTAGCAGAAGCTGTGCGGCTGGCTGAAGAAGGAATGAGCATCCGGGACCTTTCTCGAACTTTCAACAAACCAAGGGCTACCATTGACTGATTATATTCCAGTTTCTTGTCTTTTTTCATGAAAACGCAAACATTTTTTCGAAACACCACAGGTGGCTCATTTCAACCCATTTGATGTGCTATTTTAGCCATCTGACGCTCATATAGTGCAATAGGATTCATGTAGCTCAAGTCGCCCTCACTGCTGGGGTGAAATGAGCCACACTTAAAATCTTTAAAAAACTTATGATCGAAAACTTGTACATAAAAAATACTTCTAGAATAAAAAGGTTAGCCCTTCTTTGTTGTTTAGGCAAAATAAGTGTTCACGATTTACTCTGGAAGAAGCGTTCTGCACAAAAATGTGAAATTTTCTGACTGTAAATGGCTCAAGTCAACCCGTGTTCGGTATGCAATTTCGTTCTTTTGACCTCAACCTATTCAGTTCCTTCGATTTAGTATTGCCTTATCGTTTCCTAGTTACCCGTCCAGTTTTGTATTGAAAACCACTATTTTGCATATCCGATATCTATTGAAATTTAACTTTTTCTGGTTTTACGATTATCAACTATGTCGTCCATTTTATTTTTGTTTTTGATATTGTTAGGTCATCTAAGAAGCCATGCTAAATTGCGGTTTTTTATTATTGCAATTATATTTGAATGGCTTCTTTATGAAGAATGTTAATTAACAATTTATTGTTCCACTAAAATTACTGATTTATCGCGCGGCACAGAAAAATAATGAATGACGGTTTTCGGGTAGCCTTGAAATTATGGACGAATTTACTGCATTAGTTATACGGTAATCGCCACAGAATTTCAGCCCCAAATCGTTTTTGGATTCTGCTAGTCAATGCTCTTTAAATGATAGGACGTCATTATATGTTTTAAAATAGCAACACGTTGAAGGATACGACACACCGCTCTAACATGCCCAATATTATAAGATACGGTAAATAAAATATAATAGAAAAATCAGACGATAATTAATTCGCGAGACTCCTTTACGCCTTTGTTTACACTAAACGGTAAAAAGAGCGCAATTTCACGTCCGACGTCCCCCGCGTGTGCATCGGTTGGATCGCTACAGTAATCCTTACTAGAAATGAATTAATAACGATACGATTGATGTTACGTTTCAAATATTTTATTTTATTTTGCGTAATTTTTATCAACCCGCATTTTTATTCGTGTTTAATGTAAATAAATAAATTATTACATTATTTTTAGCACGCGCGCGGCTTACCGCGGGCCGACGCAAAGCTTTTTTGTTCCTGCGGCTTACTGTAGATATAGATGCGGAAGAAAAGCGCGCGTTACGAAAAATCGCGTACCTATCGACGCACGAGACTTGCATCGTGTCCAAACGCTGGTACAACATTTCGGCCGTTTGGGCCAATACTTGGGGCATGGAATTGGGCTGCAATTTGCACAATTCGATCAATAAAGAGCCGAAAAATATTTCCAAATATTTTGGCCTGGGAAGCAGGAACAACTGGCCGAAAACCACTTCGAGTACGACGTAATTCAGCGGCACTTTGAGACCCGGTTTCGAATAATTCAACAACACGGAGGCGCTAAAAATTCGACAAAAAGAACCAAAACATTTGCCAAAATAAAAGTGACAAAATCAATAAAATTACGAGAGAATAAAATAGATAAATGCATAAATTAAATAAATGAACAAAAATTAGAAAATAGTACGTATAAATCAAAAATAAACAGTAATATATAAATATTATAAAACAAAAATGATAAATAAATAAAATTATACGATTAAATACAATTATGAGTAAAGAGAAGATTAAATTATGCCAAGCGGTAGTTGGAATAATTCACTTCACACAACTAAGTTATGTAAAACGGATAAACGCGTTGTTGTAAATAACGCGACAGCTTGGACTAGAATATGTTTTCCGCATTTTTTCCGATGTAAAGGTATTTTACAATAGAAATCGCGAAGCGAAACGAAACAAAAAACGCGGAAGGTGTCTACTGTAGTCAGATTACAACACATGGGCGTGGGGAGTTTGGGGTGGTATGCACCCCCCTCCCAGAAGTTGAAATACCCCACCCCCCAGAATTCAAATTTTGGAAATTTTTTTGCTTTTTCAGTGATTTTTTGATGCCATAGGATAGTGCTCGATGAGAAACGTCTAAAAATGATGTTTTTTTTCGCCATACGACCACTTTTAAGACCATTTTTGACCTTTGAAATTTTTTTCACCCCCCCCCAGAATTTTGGTGCTGCCCACCTATGCATATTACCCGTAAAATTATATAGACGCACTTTACACGCTTACCATTTCTTTCGCTGAAAATGATAGTCTTCTAGAAGCCATTCCAGATCTCGCTCGATAAGGAAACGTTGAATTTTGTTAGGATCGGGAAGTTGAGGGCCCTAGACAAGCACAAAATCGTGTTTGAAATTACAATACGCCTTCATTAAGAAGTAACGGAATGAATTTCACTTTTCAAAAATCAAAGTGATTCAAATATCAGCAAGCTGGCTGCTTACGAGTGTAAATTAATGCAAAGCGGCTTATGCGATATATCAATATATTTACAAGGAACCTGTACAAAGCGGGTACCGGTTTACGTTAGGCCTGCCGAGTATCACAGAAGGCTTACGTAACCAATTCTCAAAAGTGTCAGAAAAATTTGGCTTTCGTTTTATTAATTTGATCCTAATTTATGTATTTCTCCGCCGCTTACGTCATTCCGTTAAAAATTCCCACGTCTACTCGAAATCGAACGAAGCGCTTTACACATTGTGTATCGATTCTGCTTTAATTTTTCGTTTAATTTATTTTATGTAAAATCTCTAATTTTTATATATTTTTATTTAATTCAATGTTTTTATTCATTTTATTTTAATTTCATTTAATTGGAGTTTTCGTGTCATATTTATATATCTTCGTAAGCCGCAATTAGCTTTAACTTGGAAAACATACAGAAACACCCCCAAGTTTCCGATTTTTCTTTTTTTCCGCCCAAGTAACGACGTACATACACACCTGGGCGTGGGGGGTTTGGGGGGTATGCACCCCCCCCCAGAAATCAAAATACCCCCCCCAGAATTCAATTTTTGAAAATTTTTTTCTCTTTTTTCGCAATTTTTTGATGTTAATGGATAGTGCTTGATGAGAAACGTCGAAAAATTGTGTTTTTATCGCCATACCACCATTTTTAAGGCCATTTTTCGACCTTCAAAAAAATCTTGCACCCCCCCAGAATTTTCTTGCTGCCCACGTATGCGTACATACCTCTTCCGGACAATCGGTCGCGTCGAATAGCCGAAAAATAATTTTCGGCAACGGATAGGCCCTGGGCTCATTGCCGTACCGGGACGAGTCCCCCGCCTGATGCGGCGGAGGAAGAATCATGGGAAGGTTGTGCTGTAATGCGTCGCATAGGGTGGAGTCGAGGCTCAGATAGTAGCTAGCCAAATGGCCCCCTTGCCATCGCTCGGTCTTCAAGGCCAAAATTTGGCCAAACAGACTATCCAAATACTGCAGCGAAAATGAGGGGGAGTAAATAATTATTATAAATTAATCATTAATTAAGGAATAATTATGTATAATTTTAAACATGTACATACAATTATAGTTTTGATCCGTTTAAAATCCGATCACGTGACCATCACGTGACGCAACTCTATTTTAATCCTACCATCCATTCATTCTACAAATATGCGCGAAATTAAAATGAAAAAGTCGGTCACTTGACCTACATAACTCGAATCTTACGACAGAAATGAGGTTAAGAGCAAAACATGGACTGTGACAACAAGATTCAAAGAGTACACAAATTTTCAAAAATCAGAAAAATAACAAAAAAAATTCGAAATAAGGGCGAGAACAACAATTTTCCAAAGATTCGCATCCAGCTGACCTTCTACTGGCATCCAAGTCGTAAAAAACAAAAAAAACTAGAGATTTAACTCTAATGGTCTTTTGAATTCTAGCAAAGCATGGAAATTTCCTAGGGTGTGGTAAAATTGATTTTTCATGAAGTGTCGTTTTTTGGACGCATAAACGGCCGGTACAGGTATGCATCAAAAACGAAGCTAACTGGAAGTAAGAAAATTTCCTGCTCATTGACTCAGTTTTAGGAAATTCTTATTTCAGGACGACTATACGGAGCGGCAGAACGCAACACATCGACACAAGATCGTTGCCAGAATAGACCAAAACATTTTTATTAATTTTCGGCTTTAATTTTATAAGAAATTTCCAGTTTTTTTCGAATCGCGTTTATTTTCCATGACCCAAATTTGTGTTCTTGGAAGACAGTGTAAGGAGAATATATGATCTTTTGTGTGGAGATTTCGGGAGGGGGGTTTCGAACCCATCAGGAAGGTTTCACCCCCTCCCGAAATTCGCACTCTTTTAGAAAAATTCGAAAAAGGTGCTGTTTTGAGCGTTTTTAGCAATCCGTCTGCTTGAAAGTGACAAATTTTCGGCGCAAACCGCCATGCACTCATTTTTCGACTACGTTTTGTTTTATTTATGAACTCGAACTCATCTAATATTTTTTCAAGATTTTTTAATGTTTTCACGCTCTAGAAGCAACGCCAAAAAGGCTTAAAAATTTTGTTTTCCGCCATACCCAGTATCCATAGTATTTTGAGCTAAAAAATGTGCGTTAAAATTTCACTAAACCCCCCAAGAAATTTCACGATGTGCGTGTGTACGGTAAGAGAATAAGGAATATCCTCAGAATGACTGCTGGGTGCAGACTCTTAATAATCACAACTTTTAAGAAAACCTGATAAAATGTGTAGTTGTAAGTGCTCTCGGCAACGTTTTAAGCCGAAAAAAACGATTTTCCGCTGCCATTTCGAACTTATTTTGTTCAATTTCATCAAACTTTGGGAATTCTTTCAATGTTTTTATGTTCTAAAAAGAAAGAGCATCGTCAGAAACGAACATAAGAAATGGTCTTTTGAACGGGTGTATCTTTGTTTTTCAGCTAGAAAACAATTTAGTAAAAACTTATGGAGTTGGTCACGTGATCGAGCGAAAATTCAGTAAATCCATCACGCGATCGAGTTACACTTCAGAGATTTTAAAAAATTTATTATTTTTTACTTTATTAGCTAGATTACTAGTCAAGAACTTAACGTTATACGCATTACCTACCGTATTTTCTGATAAATTTATTCCAAAAATAAAATTACAATAAAATAAAAATAAAAATAAAATTAGAATAAAAATAAAATTAAAATAAAACAAAATTCAAAAAAATTAGAATAAATTAAAATACAATTAAATTAAAATAGAATTAAATTAAAATTAAAATTAAATTAATTAAAGATTAGAATAAATTGATTAAAATAAAAATTAAAATTTGAATTAAAATAAAACACGGAATAATGAGTTAATTCGATTTATCATCGACGACGTGCGTACCGCTGCCTTAATAATAATCAACTTGTTTACATTTAATTATTCAAATATTTTATTAATTATGCATATTTTTTATGTATATGTTTTTATTTATTAGCACTAGGAGACTCACGTCCATTTGCTGATGAGGTTCGTTCGAACTCCATACTTTCAATATCGGAAGGTGCAATTTGCTGCGTTTTCTATAATTAGAAACTTAAGTAATTGATTAATTAACTAATTAATTAATTATAATCGAATAGCAGCACTTGATGTAGGATTCGATTTTGATTAACAACGCTTCGAGCTCGGGTGCCTTTTTTTCGCTAATTTCTTTAGCCACGTAAGGCAACGCGTTAAGCACGCAGCTGACGTAAAAATCGGCCCTAGCCTACACAAAACATGTATTAATTGATATTTTGTTTATTAATCATTTTATCAATTTTTTAATTTTTATTAATTTTTTATTTAGTTTTTAATAAACAATTTTTATTAATTAAATTAATTTTGAATTTACAAAATTATTTTTTATAAGTAACGTTTTTAAAAATCAATAATTAAAATGATTAACATGTATGCATATATTATTTTTATTATACAAATCATATGCGATTCGACAATAATTCGAGCAAATGACCGTAAGTGAATTTTTCATACTTTTTGAATTAAAACGACTGAAAAATAAAACACGGAGGAGAGCAAAAGTATGTAAATTTTATTAAAAATTCAAGCTCGAAGCTACCTTCCAGAACCAAAGACAAGACCTGGATCCGATCAAAACATATTTATTCAATAAAAATATTAAAGCATACGAACATACATATTCCTGATTCATTTTTAATTCGCATGGTTGTAAACGGCAGACAGAATAATATACATACCTGAAGCTACTAATAAACAAAATAAGATACAAATATAGACATATGAACTGTCAAAAAACAAAGAGAGCGAAATTTCAAAAGACGAAAAGCTCAGGTACATTATTAAATCAATCGCTAGACAAGATTGAAGATAGGAGACAACTTAAATAAAAATGTCATTTTAATTCATTCGGACAAAAAGAAACAAGACGAATCATAAAATAACGGAGCATTTAAAAAATATAGGTAAAACAAAATTGTAAACTAAACTCTGGATTCAATTTTATTTTATGTTTATTAAAATTTTTGATTCTCCACTTATTGTATAATTTTTAATTATGTGTATATATATACCTGTGTATATATATACCTGCAGGACTTGCGGCTCGTCCAAAACGGTCAAAAAACATTCGAATAAATTTAAGCACGAATAATAGGAAACGACGCGGCAGTTGACTAAGTCGGCTATCATTATGACCTACAAACCGTGAAAATAATATTTCAACGATAATAACTCTATTTCCCCATTTAACGTGCCAATATGTCCAGTTTATAGGGGTTTGACACGGGAGGTCTGGATAGGAAATCCAACTTTAAAGTCGGCTATCCTTCAGCCTGTTACTACCAAGTGTTCATGTACGAGTTTTATTTGTGCATCCAGGAAGAGAAAACTCGTTGTAGGGTTCGAACCGTCAACCTTCTGCACCAGGCGCAGCGGTGTTTACCACTACGCCACAAGGCGTCAAAGATAATGCTAATCAATAAATAATACCTAAGGCGCATAATGGCTGCTTGATTGATTCAAAACTACGAATAATATCGAGAAGATTAATGCGTCGCTGCTGCTTAGAAAGATTTTTGCTGCGATTATTCCAATATAACATACAGATTTTATTATCTGTTTTCATGCAATTAATGGAAGTTTTAACGAAAAAATAAAATACGAGATAACAAATTGTCAACATATTTTTAAGCTAATTCATAATTTTTGTAGTTCATTGCTTTATTTTAGTGATGTCCTGAGCACCGGCACCGGACCAATGCTGAGCTGACACCGGCGCCGGTGCCGGTGTCGGATAAGACGCAAAAAACTATTGAATTAATAATAAATGAAAACTCTTTATCATTGATAAAAACGAAAAAAATATAAAAGAGGTTGCGTTTTGTTAATTTAAACTCTTTACCAGCCAACTGAAACATTTTTGATACAATCGCAGGATAAGAAGTCTTCAAGGTTTATTCAAAATGCAAATTTCATCGCTCAAATATTTTTCAACTTTAAAAAACCAGTTATGACTAATTATTTTGTTCGTTGGAGCCATAGTTGGCGCGCTAAGAACAAAATTATTTTGAATTAAATGCTGAATTTTCGTCAAACTACATAAAATTGGAGAAAAAGTCTTTTGCATAAGCAACTCGCAGTTGTGTTACATTCAAAATAATTTCAAAGTCATTCAAACACGGTATGTACGGTTTCACTTTGTTTTGCATAAAATTGTAATTTTCTTTCTTCGTATCTTTTGTTTTCTGTCACAAAAAAATTGTATAATTTAGAAACAGCGAAGAAATATTTAACTAACAAAATTGTGTGCAAGACGTATCTAGTAAAAAAATGAGTACAAAATTGTCCTCTTCGATGAACGTAGTGCATTATATAATACACTGATCTAGCACCGGCACCGGTAAAAAAAGCGACACAGGGACATCACTATTTTATTTCTATTTTACTTGTCAAGTTTGTGACACGTCCTCGGGTTAGCACGTATCCATGAATGCACATCATGGTGGGTTTGGTGGAAGGGGTCGGGTCAACCTTGTCCGGGGGTCAAAGAGACTTTTTATATGTGAGATGACCTCAAATGCGCAATTTGTATGAAGGACGAAATAATGTAAAAACTACCTACCGTTAAGTTTCCGCTTCCGGTCAATTTTGAACGCTTTTGCAAAAAGATTTTGATTTTTTTCCGTTTTAACTCTAATTCTGCGTAAATTTTCCACGAAAAGATTTGCACTTTATCTTTCTAGAGCGGACATCGCAATTACAATTTCTGTGATTTTTTATCACTCCTCCGATACTCAAATTTTCCATGTTTTTGCTTCTAAGCCGTTTGTTCTACTTACAATTAATTTTATTGTTTTACGTGCATTTTCCTTCTACTTATTTGCGTCTTCCGAATTACAAATAAAGATTTTCTGACTAATAATTATAAACTCCTTCACACTTTTTGTGCTGACAACTTCCTTTTTTCTCTTTGCATCTTTTTCAATCATTTTTGTCTCGAAATCCTTTTAGACTTTGCTAGTTTTAATTTTTTTGTTGTATTTTTCAATTTTCCTTCAGTTTTTATTTTCTTTTTGTTTTATTCTCGACATTTTCTTTGACCGTATTCCTATTTCAATGAGAAGATTTGATTATTAATGTTCCACTGTTTTCCATTTTTTTTCTTATTTTTTTCCACTTTTTTCCACTGTTTTTTTTATTTTTTTCTTTTTTTCCTACGTACTTTTGGCATCCCGTCATACAAATAATTCAATATGAATTAAAGTAAACTGAAACGAAATACACACAATGTCCTTTTGTCCAACATCATTATCCAACTAAACGATTTTTACAGAAAAACCAAACAGAAAGGAAATTCATTCAAGCGCAGCGATGTAAACAAAACACTAGAGGTAGTGTAAACAACGGATTTTCGGAAAATTTTTGAAGCACCTTGATGATGGGTTTACGCCCTAAATAAAGTAGTGCAAAGGCGCAACGCTTAAGGGAAGGGTATTTAAGTATCAATATTTTTCAACAAACTTAGAATGTGAATTTCTTCGTTTCCAAGTGTTTTATGTGAAGTGCGTTTAATAATTTTTGGATCAATATTTCAAATTTCAAACAAAAAGTTAGACGATTAGCTACGTAGTAGCTCCAGCATGTTTTCGTTCTACTTTTTGCGACATTTTTCATTAAAGGTCTCATTCAAACATGTAACAGCTAATAATTTTGGATAGAACATAGCCAGCCGTTTTTAGGAGGGAAAAGGTGGGAATAAATAACCTGCGTAGCAAAAAACAAAAGTTTTTGCCAAATATCGGTGGAGTCCATAGGTGCGCAAGGTCAAGGGGGTGAAAACCAAAAATTGCTAGATAGCTATGTGCTTCGTAAAAACGGCGATATAGTCCTTATAGGGTCAGAAAATTAGCTATATAGCCTTTCTGGTCCCAGAAAACTAGCTATACAGCCTTTTTGGATTCACAAACATAGCAATTTTGCTTTTTTGGACTGAAAATAGCTATTAATCCCTTTTTTGGAGTCGAGAAAATAGCTTTATATTCTTTTGAAACTCAGAAAAGACAACTTAATAGCATTTCTGAGCTCAAAAAAGACTGTATAGCTAGTTTTCTGAGCCCAAAAAGGCTGTTTAGCCAATTTTCTGAGCCCAAAAAGGCTGTTTAGCCAATTTTCTGAGCCCAAAAAAACCTATACAGCAATGGTTTTTCGGCCTAAATCGTTGTACACCTATTAGTTTTTCGAAGCTCAAGGGGGTTATACCCACACCTGGGCGTAGGGGGTTGGGGGTATGCACCCCCAGAAACCAAAATACCCCTCCAGAAATCAAAATACCCCCAGAATTCGATTTTTGAAAATTTTTTCGTTTTTTTCGCAATTTTTTGATGCCAATGAATAGTGCTCGATGAGAAACGTCGAAAAATGGTGTTTTTATCGCCATACCTCCATTTTTAAGGCCATTTTTTGACCTTCAAAAAAATCTTGCGCCCCCCCCCCAGAATTTTCTTGCTGCCCACGTATGGTTATACCCCCTCACCCCCTATGCTCATGTATGATGGGGTCTAAAATTTCTGAAGTTTGGAGGACAGTCAATAAATCAGCAGTTTTGCTGAACTGATAAGCGGTTTGCACGCGGTGTAAAGTTTCTTTGCACGATCGTACTTGTCGTAATTTAAAGGAACAGATAAACCAGTTAATTGAAATCTAATTACGAACGTCCACAAGTTTCTACTAACAAAATAAAAACTCTTCAAACAAAGCTTTTAATTCAGAGTAGAGCTGGCATTAAACTAGCCTAATTCACGATATCGACTATAGTTCAGACCCCACTGGTCAAGGAAGAGTCTATTTTAACCCGACCCTGAATTTCAGCTGACGACAGCTCGAAAAATTGCATTCATATAATGGAAAATGAGCCGGTCTAAAGTCCGTTCACAAACGCTAGATAAAAGCAGTACATTCGAGCATTAAAGCAATAATACTCAGCGTCGAGCTAACAATGCGCGAATCAGTTAAATTAGCCGAAGTTGTTTAAACGTCCCAAAATTTCCACTCATTCCCTGCACACGATTTACCTTACTTTACACCGGAACACTTTACACCCACGTTTCATGCGTCAATTTTCCCTGCACACGATTTACCTTACTTTACACCGGAACACTTTACACCCACGTTTCACGCGTCAATTATCCTGCACGAATGACCCAGTTTACGCAAGAACGCTATTAGGCCATTAGCGAATATTGCGCGACTTCATGTGATCGCCTAGTTTACAATAATGATAATTGCTAAATCGATCGCTAGCGTGCAATGCTAATGCACCGAAATCAAACTATACGCTACGAGCATATTTGCACCCGATGAACGCTTTACTTTACATTTTTACAGACAGTTTAAACTTGATCACGTTAAAGCATAAAACAGTTTTGTTTACACTAAAAAAGAAAATATGCGTACGATGCGGATGGCGCAGTCGTGTTCGTCGTTATTCAATTTTTCGAACAGCGTTTTGACCAATGCTTCAACGAACTTAAAAAAAACGCGCAGTGTAATGTAGTTTAAACTTAGATAATAAACGCGGCCGCTTACTTCGCCGCCGAAATTGTAATTCTTCGCATTCAGCAGTCCAACTAGCGTACTGTAAACCGGAATTTGCTCGGGCACGTCAGTCGTGCATTCAAATAAAATGTGAAAAATGCGGAAAATGAGAAAAAATATGATAAATATGAAACGCGAAAAAAGGTATGTCGAATGTGAATATTTTCAATAAATATGAAAATATGAAATGTGAAATACGAAATGTGAAAAATGTAATAAAATGTATTTCACGATAAATATACGATTTCGACAATTAGCTTTAAAACCGGTTTACACTGAAATGAAGAGCATTTTGGAGCAGTTTACACTAAGACTCTTGTGAAATTTCTATAAGCAAAAGCGGTAGTTTAGAAAATCAAGGAGCGCGGTGCATTGAAGCATATGGTTTAAATTGAGGCATGCTTTTTATTATTGATTTTAATAATATAACTTTACGATATTTAATTATTATTTATTTTTATCTTTATTTGATATACACTTTAGTTTTTGACCTATTCTGACCGAAAGAATGTGCCTTCCCGACTTATCGGTCGAAAAAAATGGGCGACAAGCACACATGGGCGTGGGGGGTTTGGGGGAGGTATGCACCCCCCAGAAGTTGAAATACCCCCCCCAGAAATCAAAATACACCCCCCCCCATAATTCAAATTTTGAAAATTTGTTTGTGCTTTTTAGCGATTTTTTGATGCCATTGGATAGTGCTCGATGAGAAACGTCGAAAAATGGTGTTTTTTCCGCCAAACGACCACTTTTAAGACCATTTTTTTACCTTTGAAAATTTTTCACCCCCCCCAGAATTCCGGTGCTGCCCACCTATGGCGACAGGCTCAAAAAGCATTTTCTGAAGACGAAATAGTTAGTCTCCTGCTTTTCGGATAAAAAATTTCAAAAAGTCACGATTAGAGGCGAATAAGTGAATATGTAAATTTTAATCAGTCGAGAACAATGCGAAATCAATATTTTCAGCCTTTTAGTAAAAAATGGCTCGAACTTCTTTTCACTTGAAGCCGCGCGAGTCAAAGTTATTAGCTTCCGCGTAAATTAATTTTTTTGTTATTTTCTAGATTATTTATTTGAATTTAAACATTTTTTCCAGTTGAATTAAATTCAATCGATTTAATGATCGATTTAATTTAACCATTCAATTTTTCCAAAAACAAACGAACTTTTAACGCCATTTTATTAATCACTAATGGTATAATTAATTAATTACTAATATATAATTAATATAATTAATTACTAATGGATATAATTAATTATATAATTAATTAAATATAATTAATCACTAATGGTTCTCAAATGCAATTACAATAGGCCCTCGAGAATGGCAAAAAAAACAAAAAATTTAAAAATGCGGGCTATAAATCGAAACTATGTACCATTCGAGTAGGATTCTTATCAAATGAGGCTTATAAATCTCCAAGTCGGTCTCCAAAACGCCGACCAAACCCTGCAAATTGCTATCTACCGCGTTGCCCTTAAAAATACGCCCGAAGTGAGCAATAGATGAGAAAAAATAGAAAATAATAGAATAAATATAAAAACAATAAGAAAATAAATAAATAATAAATAAAATGGAATAATAGAAATAGAATAAAGAAAAATAATAAAAAGAAATTATTACAATAATAGAAAATAATAGACGAGAAAAAATCACCAAAAATCACCTATACACACATAAATTTTTTATTTTTCTAATTTTTATTCTATTTTTTAATTCTTCAATATTATTCACAAAATGAAACGTATTTTGGCAAAAATCGATAATCACGTGTTACGGCAACCGGTCAAAAAATTGAAGCGCGTGGAATAAATGGCCTATACGCTTACTCCAATAAATGAATATCACTTTTTATTAAAAATTCTGGAAAAAATTTAATCTAAATCGCAGGCACTTTTACCAAAGAATAAAACAGGTCATTCCGGTTAACTTTAGTCGAAAAAATATTGTAAGCAAATTAACGGCAAAATAAACTTAATTTTGAGAATTAAACAGAAAATTCAACATTTTAAAGATTCACGAATTAGGGATAATCATATTCTTAAATTTTTCGATAAGAATCAAAAATTTGTTTTTTATAAAAAATTTTAAAACTTTTTTTATCAAAAGCAAGAAAAACGCATGAAAAACATACAGAAAGGTTTTCCCAAAAGTCAGGAATGGGGTCAAAAAATCCTAATTTTACGGGATGAGGGACGATAAGGGTGGGTGGGAAATCCCTACAGCCATACATGATCTTGAGGGGTTCGGGGCGAGGTTCTCACCCCCCGCAGAATCATTTTTCACCCCCCGCAAGAAATCATTTTCACCCCCCCCAGAATTGGCGATTTTTCAAAAGTTTCCTAAACTTACCTGAAAATTGGTAGAAAAAGTCTTTTTAAGGGTTTTTGGCTATCTATTTGCTCAAAATCGCCAAATTTTCGGCGCTTCGCGCCGTATATTCATGTTTTAAGCGATATATTGGTCAATTTATTCGACTTTTTTCGAAATTTTTTTCATGATTTTATGCTCTAGAAGGATAGAGTATCGTCAGAAACGCCAAAAAACGATGTTTTTTAACGCGTACAGGCCATTTTTGGGCCCAAAAAAGGCACTTTAGGTTTTCACCCTCCCCAGAATACCCATACTTGTGCATGTATGCCTACAGCCCCTTCTTAACGTGACTGCTACATAATATTCTAAAAAGTGACAATTAATGGCTTCCATGGATAAAAAAATCATTTTGAAAAGATAAGCGTTGAATAAACAAAAAATTATCATAAGTGATTAAGGATGGAAAAATCATTCATGATTAGCAAGTCTAATTGGCGCTAAATAAAAATTGCATTGTTAAGTTTATAAAAAATAATGACCATTGAATGATATTCGTTAATTTTTACACTTCGATTCCCAATGTTAAAATTTATCCAAATAATTAATTTATTTTCGATTTAAATTTCAATTTTAAGTTAAAAAAATTTTAAGAATTCGTCTTGATACACGCTTTTTATCGAGAATATTGTTATTAAGTTGTAAGACCATTTAGTCTTAAATTCTCACAAAAATTAAAAAATGTGGAATTATTGGATGAATCTCAATGACTGCATTTTTGATTATAACAAAAAAATTAGTGTTTATTCTAAAGTCCTCCCTTCAAAACAACTATGTATTAAATTCATACGTTGCATACAGGCCTGAATAGGATTCTCGTTGGGATATGTAGTGAGAACCGCTTTTTACGACGTTTTTCAACATTTTTTTTAAATTTTTTTTCAACATTTCAACATTTTTTCAACATTTTCAACACTTTTTTCAACTTTTGAAGAACAAATTTTCTCCTCTCGAAAGTTTGCTTTTTTGGTCGCGAATGAGGCAAAATTATTGAAAATACTTTACATAAGGCAAAACTTCGAAGCGTGTTTAAACAAATGTAATTTTTCAATCTTTCTGTGCATTATCCTATGCTTTCGAATAAAAAATTTGGGCAAGCGGGGGAAGGGGCCGGCCGCCACCGCCCGCTCCCGAACCCCCACTCTTTGAATTCGGTCCTGTGCATGCACATATAACTATTCCTATTTAAGGAGGGTCGGATAAATATTTTATGTAAAAAATGATTAAAAAAAGCTTATAGTCCTTTAATAGGAATGAATATGCAAAGTTTTCGACCTATTTATTCAAGTTTTATACTAATTTACTCAAAATTTGATGAAGTTCCGCTGGAAGAATGGAAAGCAAAGCATATCAGCGAAACGTATAGGTTTTCTAATTACGTCAGCAGGCGAATTAAAGTCGACTAGGAAAATGACTAGTAAACCAAAGATTCAATTTTTTTCATGTTTCATATTTTAATTTGCAGAAATCTGCGATACGACGATTATGTTTATCAACAGTAGTATGGAAATTCTGGAGGGGTCAGCCCCAAAAAAATTTCGAAAAGCGTACTTTTGGGCTTGAATAAAAATAACCAAGGGTATACGTCAAATCATCGATTTTCGACGTTTTACAATAAGCTCGTTCCTTCTTTTAGGATATCAAAACATGAAAAATTTCGAAATATTGGGGGAAAAATTGAGTGAAATAGCTGAAAACGCTTACAAAGGGCACACTTTGCACGATTTGTTTCGGGAATTCGAGTAATTCTGGGGGTCAGCCAATGGCCATTCTGCGGAAGTCAATCCCCCGCCCCTCCCAACCACACCTGGGCGTGGGGGGTTGGGGAAAGGGGTATACACCCCCCCCCCGAGAAACCAAAATACCCCCCCAGAATTCACTTTTTGAATTTTTTTTCGTTTTTTCAGCAAATTTTTGATGCCAATGGATAGTGCTTGATGAGAAACGTCGAAAAATGGTGATTTTTTCGCCATACCACCAGTTTTTAAGGCAATTTTTTGACCTTTGAAAAAATCTTGCACCCCCCCCCAGAATTTTCTTGCTGCCCACGTATGCTCCCACACCCTCCACTCCCCCGGAACAACTTATGTACAGCACTCGCCACGAAGTTTAAACCATCACAGTCAAGCCGGTGTAATAATGTAGGAAATCGTAAAAATCGTCGAATATAAAAACGTATGTAAGACGACGTTCTATGCTACAACGTTGGATAGGAAACCTTAGCAGAGTTTGAGGATAATTAAGCGTGACGAAAGCGGTTTTTTAAAATTTTTTCTATTAAACAAAAGTAAAAGTAATGCCTGAATATTGATTGAGAAAACAAAATTAAATAAAAAGAACTCCTAAAAACCGTCCAATGAGAATAAACGCATTAGACCGACCTTGGAGCCAACTTGCAAGATTAAATTTTCTAATTTGATCGCAACGTCGTCTATTTCGCTGCGCTTTTGCCGTTTACCCCCGCCTTCAAAATCGCCTACGAAATGGAAATTCGCGTTTCATGAATAGTCGATGAATTAGCAAAAGAACCGTCAGTATCAATAAATAGATTTTTTAAAACATTGCATATCTGCAACGGCTCGAAATTCGGGAGGGGTCCTGGCCATTTTTAAGAGGGGGTTTGGGGGTAAATTACCTCCACTTTTTGCTTAAAAACGGCCAAAAAACGCCTAAAACGGCCAAAAAACGATTGAATTCGGCCGAAAAATTCAATTTTTTCTAAAAATCGGGGAGGGAGTCAAACATGTTTTGGCTTTGGAGGGACGGGGGACGTCCGACTTTGGGTGGGGGATCTCCCATCCGCCTGTTACATGTATGCATCCAGGCAAAATTTGTAAAAAGCACGGTTTTATCGCCAGCCAATTTTTGGTCAGAATTATATTTTTTAATGGAAAATCCCATCTAGATTTATTGCTAAAGCTGATAATAAACGAGGAAAAAGAGCAAGATTGGCTAGCCTTCCGTATGCATTTATCTTAGTTCTAACTGTAGCATTAAATTTTATTCGGATCTTTTCTAGAATATCCCCCCACCGTTTTTCCCAATGACTACTAACTTTTTAAAAATTTCATTATTAGCTATAGTGTATACACTTATTTACAAGTTGATTTTAAACTTTAAATGTAAGTTTAAACTAAATGTAAGTTGTTTTTTTTCTTTTTTAAAATTTCAAAAGATATTCTAGAATATTTTCTATAATATCTTTTCTAGAATATTTCTAGAAAACCGGTGAATGCAGATTCGATAAAATTTTGAAGGATATTGCAATATTTATGCCGGCTCCTTGATTTACTTTGCTTATTTATGAAGCACTTATTAAATACGTAGTTACATCTGAAAATAATACATAGGTAACTACCTTGAAAGACCACATATAAAGCTATTCGCATAATTTGTGTTTTCGACCGGATGGCGAAATGGTAAAAGTGCCCAACTATAGAACTGAAGCTCCCGGGTTCGAATCCAATCGATTCCAAACGATTTATGCCGAAAAAAGTTACGAAAATCGGTGGGGGAAATTCTAGAAAAGATCCTTTTATTCATATGTAGGCCTATTAATACTACTTGGTGACTTCGGCAGCACATATGCATAAACGTGGCAGCGCCTTAATTTTAAACAGGTTCAATATTTAAAATTTATCGATGATCAAAAAGTCCAGAATCGTGAAGGTTGGGCAAAAATGTCATTTTTCAATATTTCTCATCGAGCTGTATCTATTGCAGTGATCGTACGGGGTCAGATTTTCACCCCGATCGGGGTCGGGGTTGAAGATTAACAATTAACATTGCATGATTACATACCAATTTGAAAAGGATAAAAACGATACCTTCACTTGTTTGTAGAGCATACTAATAAAGCTGGTTATGTTCAACATTTTATTTTCATTCCAAGTTCAAGCATGGTTTTAGTAATTAAGCATTATTTTCAATTTTAATCACTAACCGCTCTCGCTTTTCCGTATTCTTCCACAGTTTTTTCATAACGGTTTTCTATGGCGCACTGATTAGGGAGGAGCCAATGGCGCGAAGCGCAGAAAATTTTCGAAATTTTTACCGTTTTAATGTAGAATTTACGCCTTTTTGTTGACAAACAGTTCGTAAATCATAAGTGGCGCAAAGCATCAAGAAATTCAGTCATATTTTACCGCCCTAAGACAATAATCGGCGGTGCTAAGCGCAGGAAAATTTTGACGTTTTTACTCTTTAAACTCAATTTATACCGCTCAAATGATACAGAACAGATAAACTAATTGCGGCGCGAATTGCCGAAAATTTTTAAAAATTCCTAATCCTTTTACCTTTTCTGTCCTCCTGAAAATCTCTTTCGACATGTAGAACGAGATTGTACGGCTGGGGGTCTGGGGTGGCGCGCTCAAGCGCCACCAGCGAGGTCCAGAGGAGAACCCCCGAAAATTTTGTAAAGAAGCACTCCAATTTTTAATTAGTAAAGTTAAAATTTTCGCAAATTGGCAAAATCTCGGTTCTGAATTAAGTCCAAAAAACTTAAAATTAATGAACACCTACACTGCACAAAACTTCTGAGCTAAAATGCGTTTTTCGACCTCTGCTAAGTATGTAGCGCAGCAACGGGTCTCAACCAATAAGTCACTGAAAGATGTATCAATGAGAATTTTGTTCTTACCATTTTCAGGCCCATTTGTGGCCTTCTTATTAACTAGTTCAGAAAACATAAAATGCGCAGAAACACAAGAAAATTTGGCCTTTCCTTTCATTTAAAATAGAATTATGTGTCCTTGTAAAGAAAGATAAACAAAGCAGAGAATAGATAAATTGGTACGCAAACATTTTCGCACTTTTACTATTATGTTCAACAAGCATGTGCAGTTTCATTCAATGAACTAATAGTGCATTAAATCACTAAAGTGCTGCGAAGTCCTGGATTATTTTAACAGATTCAAGCTTTTAAATTCATTGGATCTATATAACAATAAATAATGACTCGGCGCGAAGCGCCGGAAAATTTTGACGTTTGTGCCTTTTTAAACTCAATGTTCTGGACACATTGCGCCAGAAAAATCAACATAATTTCTGAAAAATTCCGGGGGGCATGTGCCTCCATTCCCCCGGCTACGCCTGTGATTCCGCAGTAATTTCGGCGCACTTCATAATGGAAATATGCGAACATGTATGTACGTCTTAACAACATGGCGACCAGGCGTACTTTTTATAAAATATCGCGAGTGTCGAGTTTAACATATTAATTTTGCTGGTGAATGAATGGTCCTTGTTCCGAATTTATTTGCTATTTATACAATTCTTCCATGTACCAACAAATAAAATGCTATATTTCACCCCCAAAAAAAGGTTCAACCCCGACTCAAAAAATCATGCCCCTGGTCGGGGTTGGGGTCGGGGTTTAGGCCGGGGTTTTTCGGGGTCGGGGTCGGGGTCGGGGTCGGGGTCGGGGTCGGGGTCCCCGTACGATCACTGATCTATTGGCTACAAAAATCGCGAAAACCCGATAGAAGATTTGAAAATTCAGTTATACTGGTCCTTTAAATTCGGGGCGCACCCCCCCCTGAACCCTAAAAGCCTATTTACATAAGTGATGCAACAGATTGCTATCCTTCCTTCCTTACCTTCCATTTCTTCATCCTCCTGATGACGACGACGCATAAACGACATCCTCGATTAGGCGTTTAAATAAAATTATTCAAATTCCAATCAGTCCTTCAATGAAAAAATTGGAGCCTATAAAAATCTTGAAAATGTTCAAGAGCCACTGCGGATAAGAATCAGACAGAATGTTTCAATGCCATATCTCAGATTTCGATTAAACTTTGCACACAGGTTTGTTTACACCTAAGAGTTATTCACTTGAGTAAAATATTTTTACACTCTATCGTCTTACTGTATATATAGATAGGGCCAAACAAAGACTAGAATATGCCGAAAAGTGCAACTCGACACACTCCCAGAAGAAATGTATACGTTTTCTCAGTCAAATTTAAACTTTTTTAAATTCTTTTTTTGTTGGATAGATAATTAAATTCTGTATCTGATTATATATTTTACATGCGAGTTTATTAGCAGGTCAGGCGTTTTCTTACAGTAATCTAAGAAGTCGGCTCTGTTAGCGTTCAAGTCCAAATTAAAATATAAAGTATTTTATTTTTCAACTTTCGTTTGCTTTATTCGAAAGAAAATTGAATTTCCTATCAGTTAGACGTAGTGCTTTTGTTGTCCGAAAAAAACCGTTACGCTATAAGCCGTCAAACCAGTTATATGCACTGATTTTTGAAAAATTTGCGTTGTCTTAAGGATAAAAGTTTAAATCTGTCGAGAATATGCACCATTAAGATTGTATTATGTAGAGCTTGCAAAGAGCGTTCAAACAAGCCTAAGCTTATTGAGAAACTTTGATACAAAAGGATGCTATGGGCAAAAAACTGGACCAATTATCCAAACGTTCTCATTATGCAGACATTGATATTTTAATCTAATGAAAATGACGGTACTTTTCTAAATAGAGCTTAGAAAAAGCAATTTGCTCTGTCGAATTTCACCTAAAGAAAACAGAATGACTGACTAAGAAAATTTAGTAGAAATGTTCACTTTTAGTAAACTTCACTGAAGTCAGTTCGAAATGGCTTATCAGTGTGAGGTGTCAGTATGTATTTAAGTACCCAAGTAAGTAGAGCACGGTTGGAAAGATTGGGGAAAAAATAACACAAAAATAAGCTGATTTTGATTCTGCAACAAGAGTTGGGTAGCATCGGAAAGCAGGTCGATTTGCTACAGATTGGCAAACAAGTGAAATTTATAGTTAAGAACATCCTTTCATTTTCGGAGAACACTTTGCAACAGTAGACCTTATATAAGTACAACGTCTTCTAAACCGCTAAAAATCGCTCAAATTAGAGTTAGACATAGAGAGCATGTCAATTTTTTTCTAGCGCTGTGCGCCGGATTCATTGTTTAGTTATAGTTTTTGCCTTCTAGCTCACTAAAAACAGCTCAAATTTGAGTTATGACGTGGGAAACATGAAATTTTTCCGGCGCTTCGCGCCGTATATATTATTGATATGTTTTTTTGTCTTCTAGCCCGGTCAAAACCGCTCAAATTTGAAGTTGATATGCAGAGCATGTCAATTTTTACTCATTTCGGCGCTTCGCGCCGAAATGAGTAATTGTGTGTTCTATATATCTTTATAATGGCAGAAGTTGCATTTTGAAAATAAAAATGTCAAATTTTTCGGCGCTTAGCGCCGTTTTAAGACGATTCTTAGTGATTTTTGCCCTTAGAGACCCAGAGACCCCGAAAAGTCGAAGAACTCTGTTTTTACCACACTAAAGTCGCTGCTATACCATATTATCGTGCCCAAAAATTTTGTGTGTACAAAATGTACAAAGATTTTTAGGAAGACAAAAACTGTACAAAGATGTAAAATTCCCACAATTTTCGGCGCTTCGCTCCGAACTGATAAATTATTTGTCCTATATATCTTTAAAATGGCAGAATTTGCATTTAGAATGGAAAAATGTCAACATTTTTCGGCGCTTCGCGCCGTTTTCAGATAATTTTCAGTAATTTTTGGCGTCAGAAACCCATAAATTAGCTAGAATACACTACCAAAGATCGAAAACCCTGTTTTACAACTCTAAACTCGCTACTGTACTATATTATAGTACACAAAAATTTGCATGTACAAAATGTACAAAGAATTTTGGGGACCATCTTTGTACATGTACAAACGTACCTTGTACAAAAAAACACTGGGCGTATGTAAGTGCACTGCCTGTACGTCTTGGCTCTACTTGCATGCCAACTCACTTATTTCGCGTTATTTTTTGCATTTATTGACAATTCCCTTCCTAAAATTGCTCATGTAATAATTCTTTGCATTATTGTATTGGTATTTGTTGTAACATGTCTTGTCCATGTAATTCAGCCAATAAACTATTCGGAGTAACTTAAGAATATGGTACTTTCAGAATACCAAAAAATAAACTTCAGAAGAGCACATTTTTTGCTCAGTACTCAGAACATGTTGAAAGAAAGCGCGGAAAAAATTTCATCCGTCTATGATCAATATTACAAAAGCTATGGGTTTCTTTAATTAGCCTCTTCTCGACCTAAGCAAGCATCTTCTCGACCTAAGTATTTGAAGATTCAAACAGCTGAATGCAGAATCACACGTAGATACACAATTTACGTCGACCTAAGCATCTATACATCGACCTAAGCATCTATACATCGACCTAAGCATCTTTACATCGACCTAAGCATCGATATATAATATAATAATATAATAATATAACATCGATATAATTCATCGACCTAAGCATCTATACATCGATCTAAGCATCTACACATCGACCTAGCATCTATACACCGACCTGAGCGGGAGCGACCTCGACCTAAGCAGCTTGAAACACCTTTTCAGATATACTAAGCCTAAGCCTGAGTATAATAGAAGCATAAACTTAGATTTTCATATATCTTATCGAGTAAAACCGAAAAAAACATGCAAAAAAATATTGAAAATTTTTTCAAGCTTTTTAAAATTTCAAATAGCTTTCCGCGCCTTTTTTCTCTTTTCTCCTTCATTGCTATGCTTCCTTCCGTAATTTCAGCCCATATTATTTATTTCTGACAAATGTGTAAGTTCTTGGATCGAGCCGTTTACTCGCCCCACGCAACACTCAAATCGAGAGTTGCCTGCAACTTTGCAAGTATGGCTCAGATTTTCACGAAATTTTTTTCCGCGCTTCAATTTATCATGTTCTACCATTTTGGCAGAAAAATTTTGGCATTCCGTATTCGTTTTTCACCTTTTCCAAAAGTACCATATTCTTAAGTTTAGCCAAACTATTCTAATTCTAAATTTTGACTCAATAAAAGCTGTTCTAAATCCTAGGGTTTTTCCGGGTCGGGTCGAGTAGGACAGACCCCTGACATGTGCGAGTTGCGGGTTGCGACCCTGCGGGTTGTCTGCCTGGTCCACTGACTCTTGCGGGTCGGGTGCGAGTCAGAAATGTCAATTGTCAACCCGATTTTCATCTCTAACCATGGCCATGCGCGCAGTTGGCAAGTTCTCTTATCAAAAAAACCCTTAATTTTAACCTCAAACTGCCTAAAAAACCCAAACCATTGGTTAAGCATAGGCGCCAAACCTCAACCGCTAAAAATGCCTCCGACAGCCTAAAAAAACCTAAAATGGGAAGAAAAACAACCCCAGCATGCGAGCGAATTTGTTCAATTCACGCTTAACAGTAAATTATGAAACGTTATTTATCTGCATGAAGAGATAAACTTGCCACATTGAAATTTGTGGACATTTTATTGGATGTGCTTAAAGACTTGATCAAACGAAATATATGATAATCGGCCTATAATATTTGCTAAATTTAACCTCTACCCTTCCGGCGTTTGTAACATAATAGTGCGGAACAAACAGGCTGAATACATCATTGAATATTAAATTGACCTCCTTATACGTACCTAACGCATGGTTAATTTCACGAAAATTCGCCGATCAAAGTCAAATTTCTGCGCTTGCGATTATAGTCTATTTCACACAAGTTTAGGCAGACGGTTTACGATAATTATATATCAAATCAATGCTATAATCGCACTCTGTCGGCTTATTGTCGGACATAGTTTTCAAAATGTATGCTCAAACTTGTGTGAAACAGACTATATTTAGCTACAAAAGTTGTTTGAGGCAGCCTGCGTAATAAAATTTGACATTCTTTAATTCCAACCGTACTATAACACAATATCACAATATATAACACAATATCACAATATTATAACACAATATCGTAAGTGTTGCTTCAGTTTAAGCCGCTTTTGTAATCGATTTACATTGACTCGATCAGAAATATTGTTTTATGCACATAGTTTCGTAAAATAAACTTAAGTAAAGTACTACATATCTATGTGAAAATTCCCACTTCGGTCTGAATTCGTTATCCCAGCCAAACATCGAGTCATTCTAGTCTGTTTCTATTCGAGAGCTTTTTCAGTAAATTTTTTCAAGGCCACAATAAGCATAAGTATGTAGATAATTTGCTGCTACTTGGCAAATAAGCTCAGTGGGGGCGAGCGGCTATCATTTTTCCAATTTTAACCTTCCGTTTAAGATATCGTTGCAGTTCAAGGGTACCATCATAAGAAAAACTCCCTAGTCTATATTAAGCTACACCTTCTCTATATACCCTGATAACAGTTCTTACTTTCATAATGCACTTTTTCATGCTCTTTCTAAATTATGAATTTTGCTTTTTATGAATATTATTCTTGAAAGAGATACAACTGAAAAACTCCCATTTTGAGTTTTTATGATATTACTGTAAATAGGCTAAAAAATGCTTATTTCTCACTGCACTATTACTTCTCATTGAGCGAAACCATTAAAAACGTTGTAACTGCAGCCAAAACGAGGCTAGACAAAGTTCATGAAACAGGGGAAGTAAGATCAGAAAAAATGTCGATTAAGTGATTCTCTGTGAGTCCGTTAGGACACAGTAAATGGAGGGTGCACTAAACAATCCACATAAACTCGATTTAAGCATCATTGCTGAAACATACTACAGTATGTGCGCGAAATTTGCTTAAGTTTTCTAGAGTAGATTGTTTCGGTAATATTTTGTTGTTGCATAAGCGACATTGAGTATCGCATATCGCCGATGGGGATAAAAGTACCGCATCAAACTTAGTCCAGTCCTTTTTGCAGTTACTTAGGCACTTATGTATTTCAAAAGTATGATGTTTCTCAATTAAGAAAAATGCATAGTTATGATATTGCGTGAGTTGGTTCGTTCGAAAAAGAGCTGCTAAACATTGATTTTACAATCTTATTGTCGGGGGGGCATACCTAGTTGTATCACACCCTGTGATCTGTATGTCCTTTTGTTCAGTCGCACTTTTATCATATATTTGTGTTTTACCTTGTCACAATTTTCCAGGGGTGGAAATTCAGAACAAGAAATACTAACATTGATTTCTTCTGAATAAACACGTTCTGGTTACCAGTTTTCATCTTTTCACTTTATATTATTCATTTGAAATTGGTTGTCGACCCCCAGAACTTCGTATTCTGCATTTTACTCAAAGGTTAGATAGGACTCACGACACCATTCCTATTGCAATTACTCGATATCAAATGGTATTTTCGTAGCTACATAAAAGGTTTTGCTGAATTAAATTTGGCGTATACCGATCTAGGTCAAGCAATAGCGAATAATTTGTTGAAAATTATCAGGTTTAATGGCAAGAAAGGTGGCAGTCCACCATACAGTGTGTTTCACGCGCATTTGAGCAAAAATCTTAAGAGTTTCTAGTGACAATGCCAACAGATTACCACAATTATCAAAGGTAGCGCGTTAGCGCGTACCTATAATATACTTGGGTACCCCTAACACCTGTGCACCCCCCTGCAGCTATAACAGGACACATCTAGAAGGTGCGGTTTTTTTTAAAAAGATAGATAATAAAAAAATTCGCTGTCCGTGTTTTTTGTTCTTCTTGAAACTCCAAACTGGCTGTGTAAAGAAGGTGTAAAGTCTTTTGTGTAACATTTTAACATAGGATGAATTTTGGGAGGTTTTTTAGACGGCATGTGGAAAACTCAGTATTGACTCCTCAAATAAATTAATGGCACAGATTTGTAGAGGAAGGGATGCTCCAAATTGCCTTTTTTTTGTTTGTTGAAATTCGCATTAGTTCTTGAATGGGGTGTAAAGAGTGCGAAAATCTGGGGGTGAAAAAGAGCATTTTGGTCGAGTTTTTAACCTGCTTATGTCTGATACGAACTCCGGTTATGAGTTTTTTAAAATGTTTTCTGACAGAAATGTAGAGCGGATCAAGGGCTACATTCTGCATATAAGCAAAGTCTTTTACGCTCTATGGTGAGTTAGATTCTGGAGTTTAAAGTTTACACTCTAGTTGATGGTGTAAAAAAACGGATTTTAACTAAGATTTCTCTGCCAAATTTTTCCGCTTCCAAGTCAGGTTAAATTTAATACAGCAGTAATAAAGTGCCTTTCAAGGGCTACACATCGCAGCAAACCGCATTTAAAAAAACGCAATATTAAGTTATTTATGGGGATGTAAAGTTCGAAATCAGAGGTAAAAAATAGGCGAAAAAACACGTTTTTTCCGAATTTTGATTAATAAATCATACCAAATAATTTTTGCAAGAGAATTTTGGCACACAGGAATGTACTACGATTTAAAATCTACAAATTGTACCAAACCGAATTTCTTTAAACTCAATGGGGAGTTCAGTACGGAATTTTAAAGTTTACAGCGTTCTAAATGATGGAAAATACGTTTTTGTTGCGTTTTTTGTTCGCAACTTTCTCCGTCCAGAAGTCGGAACAAGTCCAATAGAATAAAAATAAAGTGCTTTATATCGGGTGCATATCAAAGCAAATTGTCTATACATTAATATTTAGCGAGTGTAAAGTTAAAAATTTGGTGTTTAAAATGCGTTTCTGTCTTGTTTTTTCTGCCTGCTTCTCTGGTTATGAGTCAGGGACACGATTATCAAGTCTAGAAATGGACCAGGAACCAAATTTGATATGCCAGTCTGGCGCATATGTTTACACTCTACAAAGTTGTAAAGTGGTTTACACCTATTGTTAGTTTGCCCATAAAACATTATGGAGACTTAATTTTTGTCATAAATATTAATCGTTATATCGGAACAACATCAAAATTACGAATCTGACCAAAATCTTCTTTACACTAGGTGTTTACATGAAGTTTACACTACTTATGTATTTATCTTTGTTTTTGAGCATTCCAGAAACCTAATTTTTTCCTCGAGTCTAGAAATTTTCAAAGAATCAAATGTGAGACGTCACGTAGGCGCGTTTGTTTACATCCAACAGTGATGTAAAGTAGTTTACACTCATTGCTTATTTGTCCTCAGACCATTGTAGACATGCAATTTTTTCATAAATGTTGATAATAATATCCGAGTAATATCAGATTTATAAATCGGAATAAAATCCTCTTTACACTAGGCGGTTGTGTAAAGTTTACACTGCTAATTAATCTTCGTTTCTAGAGCTTTGCGAAAACCTGAATTTTTCGCCGAAGTCTGAAAATTTACATGGAATTAAATAAGTGACGTCAGCTGGGCGCGTTTGTTTACACTCAACAGTGATGTAAAGTGGTTTATCTTCGTTCTAGAGCTTTGCAAAAAACTAAATTTTTTGCCGAAATCTGAAAATTTACATGGAATTAAATAAGGGACGTCAGCTGGGCGCGCTTGTTTACACTCAACAGTGATGTAAAGTGGTTTACATCTGTGTCTATTTGTCATTAAACCGTTATGGAGACGTAATTTTTTCATGAATGTTGATCGTAATATCCGAGTAATGTCGAATTTACAAATCCGACTAAAATCTTCTTTACACTCGTTGCTAGTGTAAAGTTTACACTATATAATAAGCTCCATTCTGGAGCCTCACAGTAACTTATTTTTTCCCTAAAGTCGTAAAATATATATGGAAACAGATGTGATACGTCTGCTAGGGGCGCATGGAGAGTAGTGTAAAGTGATTAACACCTAATGTTAATTTGTTCTTAGAACATTATAGAGGTTTCATTTCTTAATAAATGCTGATCGTTATATCAGAGCAATATCGAAATTATTAATCCCACTAAAATTCTTTACACTCTTGTGTAAAGTTTAAAATGTAAATTAAGTTTAGCTCTAGAAAGTTTTGGAAGCATATTTCTTTACAGGATGTTCTACGTAACATAAGAATTACTAATCAGAATGTTTGTTTCTTTTACAACTAGTAGCTTTGTAAAGTTTAAACCATTCAATTATTAGAAGAACCGCACAGTAAATGAAATCTAGTATTGTATTTCCAAATCTTGCTAATTAAAAGTAGGGTACTAGCAAAGAAAAATGCTCCGATGGAACAAAAAAGGGGAATATACTTGGGATTGTGAATTATCGAGGATGTAAAAGGAGGGGACTAGGAAAAATCTCCCTATGTTATATGCCAAAAATCGCAAAATATGTTAAAAATCAGACTTTCTGTAAACAATGCTTGCACGTCAGCTTCCGTGTTTCCTACTGCCTTTGAACCAATAATATCATCGATTGTCTTGAATGCATCGATATGTACTATTTCATTCAATTCGCTTAGCTACTGCATTGCTAATTCGCTGCTTTTTTCAATCAATTTTTTGGTAATTTGAATATTGCTTGCACTTTGACACTTAGAATGGCTGTATCTGCTAAGTGACATGCTTAGTAATAATTAAATACGAACAACTTAATTATGATTTCTTAACAGCATTTCACTTTCAGTCACATTATTAAGCAACTCAAAGTTGAATGAACGCTGCAAAAAGTTGCATTTCGTAATATGTTTTTAAGATATTATGTCAATCAGAAAAAAATTATTTTAAAACAATACGTTTTTTCAGAGACCGCAGAATATACTTCGATTTTTTGCATTGTTTACAGAAAGTCTGATTTTTAACATATTTTGCGATTTTTGGCATATAACTTAGGGAGATTTTTCCTAGTCCCCTCCTTTTACATCCTCGATAATTCACAATCCCAAGTATATTCCCCTTTTTTGTTCCATCGGAGCATTTTTCTTTGCTATATATTATATCAATGCTATAATCACACAATCTGTCAGCTTATTGTCGGAGATTATTTTTAAAACTTTCTCAAGCTAATGTGAAACACACTATAGTTGACGGCAAGTAAATTACAACATTAGCATTATTTACGTACAATTAGCTAAGGCCCGAATGGCAGAACGTGGGTTAGTTTAAGCCAAAGTTAACGAGAATTCAAGGCTTAGCTAGGTTAAACTTAACCCGTATTACAGACGGTAGGGTAAAGTTGGGTAAGCTAACCCAAGCCCTTTATTATGGGCCGTCCAGAAAACCAGACGCAAAGATAGACAACCTGCGATTTAACCCTGATAGAAGCAGGGTTAAAAATCGCAGGTTAAACCGACCGTTTTAAACCCACTGTTTGCTTAACCCGCTTTCTGTCATACCGACATTTAACCCGAGGGCTTTAAGCTTGGGTTGAATTTAACCCGCTTTCTGTCATACCAAAAAAGTTTAAGCCGAGATTTCTGTTGGATTTAACTCGACTTTAATCTAAGTTTGCGTTTAACCCGCGTTCTGTCATCCGGGCCTAAGAGTCATATTTTATCAGCGAGCTAATATCACTGTACGCAAAGAATCATCGCTACAATTAGACCGTACAAACCGATGACCATAGCGAAGCCTTGCATGGCGACAAATGCTGTGAAAACTAGAGGCTGATAACGCATGGCCCGGCTCCCGGCGTCGCCCAAATGACCGATAGCGTAGCCAGACGCGTAATTGCTTAATCCGACTGCAATGCCACCCGATAACGCTTTTACGCCGCTGACAAAATTTAATTCATTGATTTGAAAAGTGTGGACGATCTTGACGCGATTAGGTGGATAATTTCGCTGTAGCTGTTTGCAAATTTTTTGTTAAATATACTTCGTATCAGATTGGTACTAACGCGTCCAAGACACTGTTCCTGGAATCTTCACATCATGCTTTATTTCGATCATGAACACTCAAAAATTGATCAGAAAAAATTCAAGCAAGTTCAGTACGAAATGTGATCAGAAACCGCTATTTATCGGAACGCAATTGATGCTTTTAAACCGAATATTGCTAAAAATGCTTGAAATAAAGCACATTTACAGTTGTTCAAAAAATTTAAAATACTGGGAGATTCAACCAGCTAAGCAAAATTTCGCACGGGTCAGCCGCACACATGGGCGTGGGGGTTGCTTGGGGTATTGTACCCCCTCAGGAAGTTGAACCCCCAGATTACTGTAGAACCCCAGAATTCTATTTTTAGTAATATTTTTAGCGATTTTACCCATCTGACCTCCCAGAATTTTCTTGCTGTCCAAGTATGGTCAGCAGTCTTCTGAGAGAGGAGTCAAATTTCCTTAATTGCCCTCAGGGTACCTACATAATGTTTAACGCCATACAACAGTGATTGGATTTACCTCCCGCTAAATTGGCAATTCAAAAACCATTTTTTGATTCTTTTTCGCAATTTTGCATTCCACGTTGACGCTGAGGACTTTCTAATAAAGACTTTAATATTTGTTTTCCAATTGAATCTATGCACTTTCACTGTAAAAAAATAATTTGTAGAATCAACATCAAATGTTTATGTGTAAATTGTTGCATAAAAATTTTAGAATAGCAACATAAAGGTTTTGTGTTGATTCAGCTTAAAATATTAAAATGTTTATATTTATCCAATTTAAAAAAATGTGCCTTTTTTAAAAGAATCAACATAAAAAGTTTACGTTGATCGAATTTAAATTCACTCACTACTTTATGCTGATCGAAATTAAAAGCGCATTAATTGCAGCAAGCCGTGCAGTAAGCCAAGGATCAGATGACCATGCCCTCCAAAAATGCACATATTGACTTCTGAACAAAGTCATTTTGCACAAATAGCTTTCCTATTTGAATCAGGGAAATGAGGCTAGTAGCTTGGTTGGTTAACAGCGAGTTAACACAACCCAAAACATAGATTTGCGAGTTTAAAATGCGCAGCGCCATCTATGTATATAACATTTTATGTTGATCCTACAAAATGCTGCCCTAGCTGTTAATTTGATTAAAAATTTCAAAGAATAACATAAAAACATTTGTCAGGCTGACATAGGCCCCTTTTGAAGTTGAAAATTATTTTGTTGATTCAACATGCAGGCATTATTTTTATGTTAATGCCACAATTTTTATACAATGTTAATCTGATTTTTAAAAATCGGCTCAAGGCTTTCTATCATGCATTCCGCCGCCGACGCCCTTATTTGAACTACACAAATGGCTAAAAAATTCGAATAGTTATGAAAATATAGTATTTAAAGAGTCAGGTTCTTCCTTGCCTTTTCACCGACTCTTGAAAGATTTAAATCGTTTGAATAGTATATACCCGATCAGGGACATAAGCCCTGTCTGAGTGTCACACTAGCTTAAAAATATCTTGGTCGAATATCTGCAAAATAAAAATGAGTTTCGAGCAGGTGATAAAATTGATTTTTTCCCTGAATGAACTCTGCCTTATTTCGTCTGGAAAACTTTAAATTTTTTCAGTTCTAGACTCAAACTCATTCGCACCTGCGTGTGTCTGGATTGGTTAATGAACTTACTCAAAAAAAGAATATGTGCCATCGCCCTTCAGTTTACCAGCGATTATAACCGATACGGCTAATCCGTTGATGCCCAATATTCCAGCCATTACGACCGGTACAATGGCTCGCATTATCAAAGCTGGCTTCGTTTGGCCCATGTAACATATTCCTTGCATGCTTTTAGCTGTTCCGTATGATGCTCCGATCGCTAAAAGTGATGATTTTCACGAAATATTTTGTATACTAAATTAATTTTATAGATATATTGGGGTATTTAATATTTTTTTAATTTTTAATGCCAATATTTTCGTGAAATATTTATTCAATTCGTGTGCCCATCCGATTTCGAGATACCATTACCAAGGAGAGGAGGCAATGAGCTTAAACATGACGTGATTAATTGATTAATAACACGAAATTAGGTTTAGCCTGGTTAAGCCGTCCAAATATGTTCATATGCAAGCCAGACAAGCCTACATGTTGCCAATGTCGAACCAATGATGAGCGAAATTGACAGTTGCTTTTATTCTTAGGATTTCTTTACCGAACAAATTGCGACCGGACCCTGATTAATAGGATAAGAAATGAATAGGTTTTTTATATGAAATTACACTATTCAGAGATTTCACTACAGAGAAATGAGCGGTAGTATTCTCACCATGTCATGAGAAATTACTATATATTATTTACATATTGTGTTTTTATAGTAATATGTACCTACAAGATTCGCTCATCTCACGTATAATACACCTACATTTGCATGTATTCCAGAAATAAAAGTTGATTCGTGGAGCAGACTATCTTATATAGATGCTGGATATAAATGGTAAATGATTATTACAAGGTTATCTAATCAAAAAAGATATAAAGGTGAAATGAGCATATAAACATAAAATTCAATAAATTATAATATTAAAAATTTATTTTAATAATAATTATTATTTTTATTTAAGAATTATCATTATATTATTATTATTATTTTTATTATTAATTATTATTATTATTATTATTATTATTATTATTATTATTAATAATAATATTATTATTATTATTATTATTATTATTATTATTATTATTATTATTATTATTATTATTATTATTATTATTATTATGATTATTATTATTATTATTATTATTATTATTATAATTATTATTATTATTATTATTATTATTATTATTATTATTCTCATTATCCGTATTATTATTATTATTATTATGATTATGATTATTATTATTATTGATATTATTATTTTTTTTTGCTATTATTGAGATTGTCGTCGTCGTCGTTATTCTTATTTTTTTAATTATTAAAGTTTTATTACCATTATTTTTTGTTATTTTTACTGTAATAATTTGTTATCATTGCTTCTGATTAAAGCTGCACGTTCTCGGCTTATCTCGATGTTCTCCGGTTTCGTTGCATAGATAAACGACGGACCGGTTTTCATACAGCTACAAATAGACATAAAACTTCAGTTTTAAAAATGTATGCCTTTTGAAATTAGGTTATGGGCGCAGCCATGCTGTTTATTCGCGATCGAAATTCAGAATAATTATGTTATAATAATAATATAGTGATAATTATATTATACGTATTTATATATTAATAATATAATAATATGATATTATATTATAATGTTTTTATTGTCCATTATCTGCAGGTCTGATAAAATATTATATCATTAAGTCATAATACCGTATTTTTTCTAATAAATGGCGCGCCGTTTATTTTTTCAATACCTTTTTTGGTGCGCCATTTTCGAAGGGCGTCGTTAATTAGAGGGCGCCATTTATTACAGGGCGCTGTTAATTATTTTCTCTTTATACTGGCATCAACTTATGCTTAAATTTTACCTAAAAGCTCAAAACACTTGCATGTGAGCGAAGATTGTGATAAGCTTCGACTTCACAGATTTCATCGTCGAGTCTTTATGACTGATAACGATGTGTTTGATGAGATTTTAGCGATAATTAACTCATCACAAACACTTAGATTACGCAAATGGTACCTCCAATAGACGGTGTGCCGATTATTGCAGGGCGCTGTTCATAGCCGCGCTTAAGGGGTGGCGAACTGGGTGGTCGCCCTGGGCCGCTAAAACTGGGGGCTGCTAAAATTTTTCAGAGAATTTAGAGGAAAAAACATTCTTAGCGGTCTTAATGTGACAAATGATAGTGGAGAACACGTTGTTTATGACCCCTGTAGATGGAAAACTTAGATTTAAATTAATTGACCTTCATATTTTACCATGTACATCTAATAATTTAGTTTTGGGTGTGTATTCTTTCATACAGACTAAGATTTTGTCCTGAGGCTCGCACATAATTTTTCAAGCTACATTTTTACAAAGTATTTAGGATTTTCTGGGTATAAGTATACCAATTTCAATGTTAGAAACATTTTTTCAGCAGATGTCAAAAAATGATGGCGCTTTGTGCTAGCTGAATACTATGCATAGTGAAATTTAGCACTGTTTTATTCGGTCACTCTTAAAATTCGACTTGCTATTTCACATTCTATTCGTTATGGTAAGCGGATTAGCATTATATCCCAAAATGTGTTACGAAGTCGCACCGCATTTGACTGCCTTCCCGTACTATACTATTTGAATATGCAAATAAAAATTTACATTACAGGAGAACCTGGTCGGATAAATTTCCCTTTAAAATTAAAATTTTAAGATAGTTAATCTCTTTGAACCGATATTATCTCAGCTATGCATCTTATCTTATATCCTATACACAATTTTAGTAATTGATGGCTAATCTTGCTGCTCAGAAAGCCGAACAAATTAAACTGAAATTGACTGCTTCAGTTTTAAAGCTTTATAAAGAAAAAGTCTCAAATGTTTGATGTAAGAGTACCCTGTCCTCGATATAAAAATTTGAATAAAGGCGCCTTTAAAAATGCTGTATTTTGCACAAATTAAACATTCGATGGCCGCTAAAAGCAGCTTGCCCAGGGCCGCTAGAACTCCAAGAACGGCCCTGGCGCTGCTTATTAATTTTTTCATCCGGAAGGTGCGCCGTCTATTAGATAGTGCCGTTTATTATAATAAATACGGTACCCATATTAGATATTAAACTTGGATACCTGAGAAAATAATTGAAATTGCTCCGCCAGCAATTCCAAACAATGGCGCGTACGATGGATTAAGCTCTTCTCTTGAATAATGATCTTCCATGTTCTATTTGAATTCACGCTATTGAGCGGAATATGGAATAATTAATCATTTTCTCTCAGAACCTGCCGCATTTGGCTAAAAAAACAAAAGACATATTCGTTTTTTGTTGAACATGGAGGGGAGGATGACGGTAATAGCTTCACGTTCTCAACAAAGATATGGAAGATCACTTCAAGATATCAGCAGGGTCCGCGTTCATGGGAAGGGGACTAAAAGTTTTCAAACGCAAAAGATAATAATAAAACTCAATTTTTCCAAGTGTTCTCATCGAGCTCAAAAATCGAGAAACGAGAGTAGTTTCATGATTAAATTGTGATTTGCCGAATTGAGAGGATCTTCTAGATTTTAATGGTTCTGCTGTATCCTACTGTCAGCGTAATCATGTACGTAATCAGGGTTCAGTGTGGTCTTTTGACCCCCACTCTTGATGGAAGCATCATGCAAAAAATGCAAAGGGAGAGTAAAAGGGAAAAAGCCAAAACAGGTTTTTAGTGTACTTTTCAGTTAGCAAACTAAAAATTTTCCGTCGCTTTGCGCCGGTGCTTATTTATACCTTTATCTATAAGCCGTCTGAAAGTGCTCAAATTTGACATGGACATGAAGATAATGTCAAGTTTTTCAACTTCTAACTCGCTCGAAACTACTCAAATTTGAGCTAGATAAGTAGAACGAGTCAAATTTTTTCATTTTCTGTATTGTTTTTCTTGGTAAAGCAAAAAGATTAAAAAGCAGGGAAATATTTGTCGATTACAGGATAATAAATCTGTTGTAGCTACAGCTAGTTTAAGCGATAGATATGTTTCATATTAATGTGAAATAAAATAAAAATTTTAGAAATTTTTTATCGAATTTTTTATCACCATTGCACAGAGCTTGCCGAGATACGCTCCAAAATGCTTTTATTTTTGTGCAATTCCTATTGGTTCACGATATATTCGATGTCAATTTTTTTGACCCTACCTAATAAAATCCTGCTTACGTCCCTGGTATTACTAAGAACAAAGTTTTTTATTTGATTCATCATCACTGTATTAATAGCCGTGGTGGATCAGTTTTCGAGCGAAGATTTTAAACATTTTCTACAATTCTTTAATTTAAATTTAAATTCGAATTTCACAAATCATTATCAGTTCGCGCTCACATCCTGACAGGCTGAATACCTGTTCCACTAAAAATCTGAAAAATTTTAATTTACGGGAAAAATCGTTAGTTCTCCGTAAGATATAATTTTGAATGGAATAAAACGTCAGAAAGCGGCTTGCAAAAATGTCGCGTGTGCGTGGATAGCGATGAAAATTCTTCTCCAACCCGCAAACCAACTTTCACAGCCATGCGTTTAAGAATAAACAATAGCGCTGGTCATACTAGCTAAAATACCCTGCCAAAATAATTACATAAAGTAGTTACCGAAATATCGATATCAAATACACGCATCTACATACGCATCGTCGACTGTCAACATGGATAGGCTTCAAATGTGAACGCTTAAAATATCTTGCAAAACATCATTTCCGGATTGCGGAATTCGTATTTCTTGCATCCGTTTCTTAAGGGATCCGTCAAAAACTGAAATACAACTCGTTTATCAGGCTTACGACGTTGGAGATATAAATTAGTAAATATAATAGGAGCCGCTATCAGTCAATTTTTTCCAATTGAATGACCATGATCGGCTACCCGTCAAATTTTTGCCTGGTACGACCAGTCGAATGGATTTTATCTGAAAAAAGTCGCCATAAATCGTTTTTTTCAGTGAAACAACGAGTGTTTTACGTGGATTCACCTCTCAATGCGAATAAAAAAGCGATCCATTTTAGGTGTAGTGTTGACAGTTATCGTGAATCTCATAATGCGCTCAATTGATCCGTATCCATAGTGAAGCTTTTCCTTGCGCTGGTAAAAGAAATTCATAAATCGGAAACCGCAAACAATAGTTAGGTACCTACGTAGTCAATTTCCATACAACTTCGAGGTTTTCGAAAAAATTTAAAGGGCCCACAAAAGCGATTTAAGCTTACAGTATAGTTGTGATATTCTACAGTAAATAGAGTTATGGTGGTGAGACGCTTGCTATTGCCAAAGCGCATTACTGCATCGGGTCTACGACGTTTAGTACCGCCTTTTGGCGCCAGCAACTTATAAATTATTCTAATTAAATCAGTTTTTGAAGCAATTTTAAAGTAAATTTTCTTTTCGATTCGATGAGCATTCATTTGTGTACGACTGAAAAACTATAGAAAATCCAGTGTATTTTTTGATGCATTTAATTATCTCACTAAATTCAAAGATATTCTGAAAGTAATTTATAACATCACGTAGAAAATTGATTGGGCTTTCAGAATCTGTATTATATTTTAATAATAAACGGTGGCGCCAAAACGTCCCATTCCGTTACTGCATCAATAGTTTAAACCATTTTTGTAGCCTGATTCATGCGGATTTAATTCAAAAGAAAACCTCAAAGTCAAATGAAACAGTGTATAGTCCGTTTTTTTCAACCTATGCACATAGTGCATGGATATGCTCGGAAAACTATAGTGCATACCCCCTATGCCCGCGCATGATTCCGAACCCTCACTGACCCCCTATCAAAAGGTTATTAGCCACCCGGTACGTACGTAACTACTTTTGATATCGAGATTTTCGAAACTTTAATGGTGGACTGGTAACACTTGCAGACTAGCAAAACTGTATCGGGCTTCTAAGCCACTTTTGTAGCCTAATTCAAGCGGATCAAATTTAGGGAAAAAGCTCTCAAATAAATTACACAAATTATCGGATTCGCTTTTGGCGTTGTTTTATTGATATTGCGCAACTTAATAGAATGACGCCCTTTCTCGTATATGTTTTGTATCTACGATTTTCGGCCCCAGTGCTTTCAGTCTTAACCCACTTAATAAAACCTGTCACAACACAAAGTCACAGCCCTATCCATACATAGATGGGCAGCACCAAAATTCGGGAAGGGGGTGCAAGATTTTTCAAAGGTCATACAAATGGTAGTATGGCGAAAACACACACCATTTTTCAACGTTTCTCATCGAGAACTATCCATTGGCATCAAAAAATTGAATTCAAGGGGTACATTGATTTCTGCGGAGAGGGGGTATTCGGCTCTTCTAAGGGAGGGGGTGCATGCATACCCCCAATATCCCGCACACCAACGTGTGACCGTATCGTATGGCATGCGCTTCAAACTGATTTTATTTTTGAACAATACAATACAGTAAACTAGCTTTACGAATGCCCTCCAAAAGTCGAATACGGAAAAGCGAGAAATAACGCGGTACTTAGCGAAGGTCACGTGACGACGGAGTCATTGTATGTATGGACGTATAGTGATAGTCTGTTTCATTTATTCGAGAGCTTTTTCAGTGACTATTTTTGAAGGCTACAGCATGCCTAACTAGGTGATTTACTGTAAATTATGCCGTAAGAATTTTATTGAAAAACCCTTCCTTCTTATGTAGCTACAGTGATCTCTGAATGACCTACAGTAATTAGGGATAGTTATTGTAACATCGGAAAATATTTGCTAAAGAAGCTCTCGCAAAAATGAAACAGACTATGAGTATTGCGTGAAGAAAAATGACGCCATATGATTTGAAAGCGTAAGAGTGTAAGGAAAAAAGATCGCAATGACAAAAATGTACTTGGTTAGAAAATGGCCGACCAGCGCGTAGTCAAAGGCGTGGCGTACGGTAAGCTACAGTACGCCGACGTTATACACGGTATAAACGTAGGAAGAAATGTAATCGTTCACGCCCGCGGTAATAAAAAGTAATGTACATAAACTAACGAGGCGTAACCTAGGCTAAACAAAACAATGCAAAATCTAGAAAATAGCGGTTTACACTGGACAGGCAAAATTAGGTCGAAAATGACGCCTAAAGTCCCGAATTATAGCAGAGGCGGACTATAATACTTCGACTCCCCAATCAAGTTGGTACCTACTCAATGTTTTTGAACGCAATAAATTTATCGATAGCGGGAATCGAAGCACTGCTTTGGTCTAGTCATTCCCAACCGAAATTACCAGTCACTTTACACTTCCTCCTCTTCGAAATTCTCTTTGCAGGACCGCGCCTTATGTAACACTACTTAAGACGGGCGAGATTTAAAATTGTTTACGCTTCGGTTTACTAACGTCGGTTTAAACCCATTCGACTCGTTTACACGTCAGTCGGTCAATGAGGAGTCGTCAATGAAATTTTAAAATCAGTTTAATGAAACGACGCGTAAAAGTTCCCCCACTACTCCGAAAATACGATTCGCGAATTTTCCACCGGAAAATTCGCTTTACGCGTACAAGAGGTAAGACGAGTATAGCGCAACAAACGAAAAACGGATTATCGCAGTAATAAGACTAAAAATCGCGAGAAAAATAGAGATAATAAACGACAATAAGATCAATGCGACGACACAACGATGAAAGTCTAAATAATAATAATACGTCGACGGCCGTCGAGCGATTTAAACAACTTTACACCACCCCCTCGGCTAGCTGTTGTTCGTTCTGTTCCTCCTCCTCGGTCGACTCCAGCGTAGCGCGTCTTTTATCGTGTTTGTACTGATTCACCTGATAGCTGAAATTAAAAACGATTTCGATAAGGGCTTAAAACCGACGGCGAGGAATGGCGTAGAAAGAAGTTAACTTTACATCACCTACGGAGATGAGTCTAATAGTTCGCAGCGAGCGTTACGCAAAATGCCGATCAGCAAGATGTGTAAATTTATGAAATTTTAAGCTTTGTGTAAAGTAGTATACATAGGATAAAAAACAGATGTGTAAAGTAGGATACATAGGATAAAAAATAGATGTGTAAAGTAGGATACGTAGGATAAAAAATAGAGTTCGCGTTGGAAAGAGAGAGAAAACTCTGCTTCAAATTATTGTATTTTAGCTCAGTCCTCCTTCGCAAGGATACTGTAACTTTACGCGGACGGCGAATCCTGCGCCTTCTTATACGAATGTAGAACATAGCGTAAACTAAAGGGTCGGACACATAGGTGGGAAGCACCAAAACTCTGGGGGGGGGTGAAAAATCTTTCAAAGGTCAAAAAATGGTCTTAAAAGTGGTCGTATGGCGAAAAAAACACTATTTTTTGACGTTTCTCATCGAGCACTATCCAATGGTATCAAAAAATCGCTAAAAAAGCGAAAAAAATTTCAAAATTAGGGGGGTATTTTGATTTCTGGAGGGGGGTATTTCAACTTCTGGGGGTGCATACCCCCACGCCCATGTGTGGTCAGACAGCCTGATCATCCGGAGAATCGGCTTCGGTTTCGGACCGTCCTGGTACCGTGAACTTAGGTAGTGTAAAGTAGCGTAAACGACGCTTACGCATCGAACATTCGAAAGAGCGGGTCTTTCGCCAACTCGATCGCAGTCGGCTGCACGCCGACGGAATGGGCGCGACGCTGCGCCGACGGCGGCGGCGGCGCGAACGGCGTCGATCGCGCGTCCGTCGGCGTCAGCGGCGCGCGCGACCAATTGCCCGGCGGCAAGTGTAAGTGCAGTTGCGCGGCAACGAAAACACCGACACCGAACGCTGACTCTTGGCCTGCGGTATCCACGCGCTCGGCCGCCTCGCCGCCCATCGCACGTAGCTAACGGCCGGTACTAAAATATGAATAAATAAACGTGAGGACCGAATATATTAAAATGAATACGAATTAAATTAAAAGACAAAAAATATAAACGTAAATGAAAAAATCGAAAAATAGAGATGTAAAACATCAAAATACGGGTTGAACCGCATTTCGATATTCTCGATCGCCGCTGAACGAGAGAATTGTTTACGCAATACGAAGGATGAAGTTACGGCTTAGAGTATACATAAAGTGAAAAATTTGTTCCGGCCGGATCTTAGCCGTCGAGTCATCTTGAAATGAAAAATTATTTGGATACAAAATAAAGTCAAAACGTCCACGTGCTACGATTACGCAACTCGTTGCGTACTGTAACCGAAAATGAACAAGATTAACGACTACGCTTATAATTTACATACCTACTTGAACAATAGAACAATAATTTAAGAAAGACATTTGTCGGGAATGAAGATGCTCAACCATACGTGGGCAGCAAGGAAATTCTGGAAGGTGCAAGATTTTTTGAAGGTCAAAAAATGGCCTTAAAAATGGTGGTATGGCGATAAAAACACAATTTTTCGACGTTTCTCATCGAGCACTATCCATTGGCATCAAAACAATTGCGAAAAAAACGAAAAAAATAATCAAAAATTGAATTCTGGAGGGGGGTTTGATTTCTGGGGGGGGGGGGGGTTATTTGGTTTCTGGGGGTGCATACCCCCAAACCCCCACGCCCACGTGTGTGCTCAACTCTATTCCCAAATAACGCTAAATGTCTTACGGTATCCTTGGCCTTGTAAAAATAACAACACAGCTTCGGCTACTTTATCCGGCCTTTCTTCTAACACCATGCCGCCGCAGTCGGAAATTTTAAGAATCGAGCATAATGCGTAGTGCGATGGAGTAAACCAAATAAATAAATAAACAAAATAAAATAAGTTATTTAAATTATTTGAATTCGTGAAGTAAAAAAAATTAACAATGCCCGAATTTTCATGCGCAAATGAAGCGATATTTACACTAATAGTTAACCAAGTTTCGAATGAAAATTTCAGCCCAGACTTTTATTTGTTTAAATTGATTTAATTATTTTAAAATTTGACGTTATTCCTAAATTCGTACATAATTGAAAATTTTCAAACTTTTTTAAACTTCTCAAATTTTAATTTAAGCGTTAGCAAACCTCACGAGTTTATTTTGACCGTTCAATTTCAAAGTAACTTAAACCAATATTCCTCATTTCTGATTTCGATTGAACGCGAAACGAAATTATTTTCAATCATCTAATTTTTGATAAAAAATGTTTATTTTACGTTTTAATACGTTTTAATATGCTTCATACGATAATAGGGCATGTTAAGGTATATATGTGCAACATGTCGGTCGTGCGTGGGCGGAAATAGGACCGACGTGTTAAAGACATAACCCTAACAAGCTCTAGAAGCTTATTGAGGCGTAAACATTCGTGGCGAGTAGTGTGGTTCAATTACGAATTTTCAGCACAATTTATGCAAATCTTCCAAGAATTATCAAAAATTATATTTTTTTTAAAATTTTGAGCTAAAATCAATTGTTGTAAAATTTCTATTTAAAGGTTTTATATTCCTAGCATATCAAAAATTTTAATTATTCCGTTTAAAATTCTCAGAAGTTGTTTTTTTCGAAATTTAGGAAAATAAAACAAAATTTCTTGACGTTTAAACAAAATTTCTTGACGTTTAAACAAAATTTAAACGCTTACGCTCACAAAATATAAAAAATTTTCTTTAAATTTTAGGATCGTAGGAAATTAGCTTTTGCCGTGTTACTTGATTGATGTCGAATTGAAATTTATCCAATTACAGATTAATTGACCTCAACAAAATAAAACTATTTTGAGAAAAATGCTAAAGGCGAAAATTATTTCGACGAAAATTCATGCAGTAGAATAAAAATCTAGTATTTGCACGTATAAAAATATGAATAAAAAGAAAGTTGTGCAAAATAAATAATAATAAATATTCACATACGTATGAAGTAAACAGAAATCATACGTTAGATTTCAATCTTTAATCATTGGTTAAATTTTATAAAGTTTCAAAAATTAAAATCATAATGCCATTCTACATAAAATGAGAAGCAGAAATATATTTTTCGAAGCACTTTACACTCCGAAAGTAGAAATAAAAAAATTTAAAAAAAAACGTGACAGTGGGAAAGCACAAATGAAATTACAACGTGAACCGTTTCGTAAACTTCAACTCAATCTAATCCGAAATTTGAGCATTTTAAATGGCATAATAAGCAGCAATATATTTTTCGAGCACTTTACACACACAAAAAGGCTAGAAATCTATTGAAAAACGTAACAATGGGCAAATACAAATGAAATTACACAGAAAGCCGTTTCACAAGCCTCGACTCGATCCGAAATTTAGGCATTTAAAAGGGCATTAATGAAAAAATTCTCGCTTTAAACGACGAAAAATACAGTAATCCTCACTTTAAACCAGTCCGATTTGGAAGGGTCGAGTTTTGTGTTCAATTGTATTGTTTCGTTTACATGAGGCGACCTAGCGCCCACTATTTGTAGTACGGGACATCTAGGAAATGTAAAAAACGAGGCAATAAATAACAAAAAACATCAAATTAAAATTAAAAAATTAAAATTACTTAGATAATAAAGAATTATTAAAAACAACCATTTTAGCGCGAAAATCCTACGAATGATTAATTCGGTAGAAAGACGCTCACTCTATGCATACAACGTTATTTTACAACGAAATTCTGAGAGAAAGGTGCACGACAGTCGCTTAACAAAACTCGTAAATAAGACTAATATTGGAAAGAAACAGTTTTAAATATTCTAAATAAAAATAAAAAATTAGGTAAATTAAAAAAAAAAACGTATTTCACGCATTTTTTCGCCTAATTCGTCATTTAACACAGTTGCATGCTACACGCACGTAACAGAATTATTGAAATTATTATAATCATTGAAGCGAAATATAATAAGAAGCATCAAAGGAAAAAATGATAAAATAAAATATGTAAAGAATATACAGTGATTGCCATGAAAGATGACGCACTATCATCCTCAGAATTATATTAGATGATGTGTTGCGAGCACCGTGTTTCGTCTATCATGCGCTATCATCTCTTTTTTATTATTATGCGCTATTAATCTGTATCATTCCGTTAATCTGGCGATGAGGACGGCGCAATTTAGCTATTAATAGCGACAACAAGAAGAAAGCGCGCACGTGAATGTTGGAAGCGCGCACGTGAATGTCGTTCTATATTTAGGCTAGCCGACATTAAAATCAATATTTTTGCCAGCCGGCTAAGGACGACGAAGACTTTCGCAGCGATGTATGCAGCACTGAGTTTTTAAACATGTCGAATTGAATTATAAAAACACCTAAAAATGCTATTAAAGGTTTTTAGATGGCGAAAATATTGATTTTAATGTCGGCTTGCCTAAATATAGAACGACATTCACGTGCGCTCTTCCAGCATTCACGTGCGCGCTTCCTTCTTGTTGGCGCTATTAATAGCTAAATTGCGCCGTCCGCATTGCTAGATTAAGGGAATGATACACATTAATAGCGTATAATAATAAAAAAGAGATTATAGCGCACGATAGACAAAACGCGGCGCTCGCGACGCATCATCTAATATAATTCTGAGGATGATAGTGCGTCATCTTTCATGGCAATCACTGTACAATAGTAAACTTGAAAAAGTAGTAAATATGACGAAATTACGCATAAAATATAACGATCGAGATTCATTACTGTAAAGTCGGCCCTTCCCGACGGATATTCAACACAGTTCGCCTAAAAAATATAGGGGAAAATAGTCAAGCCAACAGGAAACGAAGAAATAAAAAATGATTAATACAAAAGATAAAACAAATTATGTAAATTACATAAGTGTAGGTAAAAATTCGTAAATTTAATAAACTCAAACGTATGATGATATTTGAAAAATGCCATATTTAAAAATATTCACATTTGAAAATTCAAAATCAACGAAAATATTTAAAAACAAATAAAAATGAAAAATATTAACACAGAAAAATGAGCAAATTATAAAATTTTGATAATATTTATCGTTACATACTCAGAAATATATTAAATAACCAAATAAAATCGTGAACAGGATATAAAAGTATAAACTATACAGAGGTTGCCAAAAAAAGCATAGAACACAGGAGGCTCCATGTCACAATCCAAACTCCGTTAATTATTAAATTTTAAAAGAATGTTTTTAATCGTATCCAAACAAAAAGGTTTTAAAATTATGTATTCACATTGTCCAGTGCGATTTAAAATAGGAGTGCAGCCTTTTTTTGGGCAATTTATTTTTATTTATTCATTTATTTATCTATTTATTTTTTCATTTTATTTTTTATATTTTTTTAAATTTTTTCGTTCCTTTTTTCTTTCTCCTCAATATTTCTTTTTGTTTATTTCTTTTTGCTTCTTTCTCGTATTGATGACTTCTTACTATTTATATGCAGCATGCGGCAAAAGTCAATGATGATAAATTAAACTTTAGATTCTAACGAAAAGACTAAGGGGAAACACGAAGTTGAATCGGTGGAATGGTGGAAACCATGGTAATGGTGAGACATATCTCGGAACAATGGTCTAAAAATTGGAAAATGGTGGAAAAAATTGCAAGGAAAAAATTTTTAAAATTATTTCACTTCATTCTATACTACTATGTATTACAGAAATCTACCGTTTGAACAATCTACACAACCGATGTCTGCATCATTCAATTGACGAATAATTTCCCAACTTCTGTCTTTGTAATTGATCTTTGTCATTTACAAAGAAAAACAATACAGAAAATGAATAATTTGGCGCGAAGCGCCGAAAAATTTGACATGCTTTACATGTCTGACTCAAATTTGGGCGGTTTCGAGCGAGCTAGGAGACAAAAACTATACATAAACGTATAGTTTTTGCCTCCTGAGTTTACACTAGCTCAAAAGTACGCTGGAAACCCGTTTTGGTGGTGTTTTAGACCCACTTTGAGAATTTTTCATCTCTTCCCTCGTGAGACCCACGTCTGTTTCAAAAACTATTTTTCATCTTCGGGAGGGGCGGCCAAAACGGATTATTTTTCACTATTGTTTCGGAAAACAAATAAATTCTGGATGTCGAAAAACTTTCTGCGGGGGTTGAGGAAGTTATTCGCACATGGGCGAGGAAGGAGGGTTTGGGGATTTACACCCCCTCCGACAATTTGAAATCCCAAAAATCGGTAAACTGCCACAGAATTGACTTTTTGACATGTTTTTAATGGGATTGTTGCCGGTTTTGATCCCCAGAATTTAGACGCTGCCTATGTAACACGTTACTCCCCCGAAACCCTCAAGTTCATCAAGACTAAAACAAAAGGTTAATCTTACGGTTTTGAAAAAGTTAATTGAAAAATTTAAGATCATTGAAGATTTTATGGAGGTTCAACACGAGATGGAATATGAAAAACATTAGAGAAAGAATAAACAGAGAATCAAAAACTTACTTAACTTCTAAATAGCTAATAAAGCGCATGGTTGAGAAAGCTGCGTTAATTATATTGCACGCGCACCGTTGATACATAGTTTACGTTTGACCAAAATTATGCAGCAGTCGAGTCAGAGTGCAGTTGTTTTATGACTGCATTCTTGCCGATCTTTTAGTTTAATTATTTATTACACGCTTCTTAATGATCATTCAGAAATACAGTACATTTACTTTACATTTTAACTCACATTTACGTACTTTAAATTTACTTTACATTCCATACTTACTCTACATTTTAAACGCGTAGGTACATACTTTACTACTTCCTATTTTACTTTACATTTACTTTGTATTTATTTTACATTTCATTTTACATTAAGTTTACTTTACATTAAACGGGACGGATTCGATAATTACTTAATTACTTTACATTATACTTCCAATTAAATTTATTTTGTATTTATTTATCTATTTATTTATGTTATGTATTTATTAATTTTATAAAAATTATTTATTTATTTATGTTATTTATTTATTTATTTATTTTGCATTAAACAGGATGGATTTTATAAATTTTATAATTGAACAAAACAATTATTTAATGAAAACATTGCATGAATACCGTAAATAAAATATAAGGAGAAAATATGTAACAGTTTAAACTAATGAGCGGGACTTTTGGAAAAATCGAAGCAATAACGTACTTGACGTACGAATCGATAAAACCGGCCAAATTTCTCGGTTTTTGAATTTTGGAAAAATAATCCCGGTAATTGGCCAACGTGGCCGGATCGTAAAGCGATTCGGGACCCCGTCCGAAATTGTGCCACATCAAATAATCTATGGTCAAATTGTTCATCGAACCTCGACTTCGTAAGTAAAACAGATTCGCCTGAGAATGAATTTAAAAAAGAGTAATTATTAGTTTTATCTTTGATTTATTTTTCAAATTATTAATTTTTTAAAGAGAGTAAACTATTATAAACGGAAAAATCATTCTTAATATTACAATAATGTTAAAGATAGGTTAAAGGAACAAATCGATAATAAATTAATCGAAAGAGCTTTTAGTGAATCCATGAAACATTAAACCTATTCGTCTAAAAAATTCGTCGAACCCATTTATAATTTTAACTAAGTTTTATTTATTAATTGAATTCGAATTAATTTATTAATTTTTTTACTGATTTTTTTGCTTTATTTTATTACATAATTAATTATTTTATTACATAATTAATTATTCAATAATTAAAAATGGGGGGGGGGTTAAATTCAATATCAGCAACAGGCGCAAAATTAATTAATTAATTAATAATTAATTTGTTTAAAATCGTGCGATAATTACTTTTTGATAACCCCACTCGATCCAACCGGTCGAAGAACCTGAACAATTGACCAATATCAAAGCGTCAACAACCTTAGGGTACCGCAGCTGAAAGGAATAATTCGAATGATATTAAATTATGAATATTATTAGTGGAAATAAATATATTAAGAGATTAATAGATTTTTTAATTCAAAATACAGTACTCCAACAAGTGTGTAAACTAACCGCGTATCGGCATAAAATATTCGCTCCAGCGCCTACGCCGAATCCGATGAAGTTTTTGATGCTTAACATACAGAGAGTATATGTACTGTAAGACGTGCCAAGATTTAATTTGAATATTTTGAATGTTATTTATTTTACTTAAAAATTTCCAAAATGTTATTATTAACGAAAAATATGATTACTAAATTTTAAAAATTGAATTATTTTTACTTATTAAATTAAATTATTAAATTATTACTGAATTATTAAATTATTACAAAATCAATTTTTAAGTCAGTAATAAATTGTTCCAGTTCAGTTCAGTTCACATCTATGAGACGTTGTGTAAACCGCACCGTTATGTAGCCATTAAGAAGTCGAAATAGGACTAATCAAGAAATGTATAGAGATGTAAACATTAAAAAATGTAAACCAAGTCGACAGAGTCCGATAAACGATTTAAACGACATCAACAGACACCCGCTCTCTGAAAAGATGCAAGCGTGCGTGTAACAAGGAGTTCGGAGCAGACATGTAGCAGGGGGATGGTCGTTCGCATGTGGGGAGGGTGAAATTATAAAGTGCATGTTTTGGGCTCACAAGTGGTAGCTACGCGTCAAAAACATCATTTTTCAGCGTTTCTGACAATGTTCTATCTTCCTAAAGCATAAAAAACGTATAAAAATAAAAAAGTCGAACAAATATAACAAAATAGTCAAAACATGAGTATAATGGCGCGAAGCGCCAAAACATTCGCAGTTTTGAGCAAATAGTTAGCTAAAAACGCACCTTTTCTACAAATTTTTAGGGACTTTTGAAAAATCGCCAATTCTGGGGGAGGGGTGAAAAACTTTTTGCGGGGGAAGGGGAAATTTTTCTGGGGGGAGGGGTGAAAACTTCCAGATCATGTATAGTTGCCGCCCAACCAAATTTGGTCGTCCCCCGTCACCCTGAAGTCAGAAAATTTTTGACCCCCCGATTTTTGGGAAAACTTGCGATTTTTGGCCGTTTTTAGGTGGTTTATGACCGTTTTTGACCGAAAATTCGAGGTCATTCACCCCCCCCGCCCTGAAATGGAATAGCCGCGAACGCCCTCCGAAAATTTCGAGCCGTTACATGTATGGTTCGAACGATCCCCCACCCAAGCTTAGTCATCACCAAAGTCAGAAAATTTTAACCCCCTTTTTGGTAAAAAATTGCGTCTTTTAAGGTGTTTTTGCCAATTTTGGCGATAATTACCGTTTTTAGGTGTTTTTTTACCATTCTGCCAAAACTTGGATGTAATTATTCTCCCCAAAAAATGTCAAGCCGTTATACGCATGGTGCAAGCTCACTCCACAAATCTTTAACCTCCAAATATGTTTCTTTAGACGGTATTCTATCCAGAAAAACATGGAATTTTTTTGAAGAAAGTTTAAGGTAACTGAGTATAATAAGCAAGAAGTGTAAAGCGGTGTACAGTGAAACGAATTGCCCTTAAAAGCGTAGTCTACGTAGTTTACACATTAAATGTAAACCGATTGTCAAGACTTCCGTACCGAGTGTTAACTACTTTCGATAGAGACGACTTAGTCGTTCAAACTAACTTGAAATGTAGCACAATATCTCTGACGCTTTCGGCCAATTGATCGAGAGTCGGGTAGACGTAGCTGAAAAGATGCTTGAAAATCAAAGTGTTAAAAAATACAAAGAAAGAAAAAAATTTTCAACGAAATCAGGAAAACGAAAATGTAAAAACTGATAAAATATCACTTTAAAATAATAAATATCGATTGTCAAAAGGAAAGATTACAATATGACAGTGTAAACTATAAAACGCTATCGCTAAAATCACACAAAGAGAAAAAAACGGAATATTTCCAAATTTTATCAAAATATTAATTTGCCATTCAAAATAACTGAAAACGATTAATAAATTTAAATCAAAAATAAAACGCAGTGTAAACCAAACCATTCCTTTGTAAACTTTTACATCTTTTAAGTTAGGTACTTAGATTCTTAAGCGTACGAGCGAATAATGAAAAAACCGATGATGATTAAGCTCAAAGTTCCATGCTGCGAGATGAATCATCAATAACACAGGCGAAACTACTGTAAACAAGCAAAAATAGAACAAGCTAAAATGTGAAAAATCGAAAATAAAAATTAAAAACTAAACTTTTGGATTTTTTAATAGAAAAAAGTTGATAAAAATAAGCTAATCAATAGCCGATTTCCACCAACTATTACCAATAATGCCAACTTGCCCAATATAAAACGAATTTCTACAGTATACCTTTGATAGAAGTACGTGCATAAACCCAGGCACGTAGCTGGCCGTCCTCTTTAAGGGGACCGACATCAATTTAGAGGGGTCGGGGTCCAAAAAGGCCAAAAATAGCACAAAATAACGTTTAACAAGTCCTATTTTTCCGTTTTCTTTCTGAATTTTGGGGGGGGGGTTTCGGACCCCCCATTTCCTCCAGAGCTATGTACGTGCCTGCATAAATCTTACAGTACCCGCATATACTATACTATACTCGACAAACTTAATTCATACCTATATAATAACTAACTCACTTGTCCGGGAACAATTCGGCATTTTCTTCCTGCCCCGGCGCATTCACGTGATAGATACAAAAGCGATCCGCGACTTCAGCTACGTCGACGAAATCGAAAAAATTTTGGAAGCATGCCAAAGCTGAAAAATCAATAAAAATGATTTTATTCAAATTATCGAGTTAAAATTGAACAATCTTTCAAAATTAGATAATTCGGGGAAAAGTAGAATAAAAGCCTAAATTAAAAACCGAGCAAAGCCGAGTTAAACAGATAATAAATAAGCTAACATTAATCTGATGACTGCTACGTTGAATTAAAAGCCAAAGTATTACAGACTCACAAAAGCAACAACGCAACAGAAATGACATTAAAAAATTTAAAAGCAAATTCGAAAATTGAATCGCAATTCTTAAAAATTAAGTAGGACAAAGCTATGCCGTCAAAAAGCCAATATTGAGGACGTGATATAACATACCCCATGCTACAAGATAGGACGTGATATACCATACCCAGTGCTATATCATATCCTGTAAGATAGTGTGTAAGATAAGATAGATGCTATATCATATAATTTTTTTGACCAAAAAATTATAAACATCCCAAAACATCAAAAATATGGTTTTGACAAAAAAAAATTTTAAACCTCCGAAAACATCAAAAGTATGGTTTTGGACCAAAAATTTTTTTAAGATTCCAAAACGTTAAAAATATGGTTATGATCAAACAAAATCTTTAAACATCCCAAACCATCTAATGGTGTAATTTCCAGAACATCCCAGATCGTCAAAAATATGATTTAGGATAAAGAATTCTCAGAACCATTCTATAACGTCAAAAATATGGATTTAATCAAAGAAATGGTTGATCAAAAGACAGTTTTAAAAAATTTAAAAAAATACAATATGGTTTTTACCAACAATTTTTTTTAGAAATATCCCAAAAATATGATAAGTCCCGAAAATAAAAATACAAGAGACATCTCAATCCCATACAGCTATCAGGCCTAAGTTCAACCCGGCAACGCCGGGCAGCTCAGCTAGTATTGAGATAAAAGTACAATAAGCAGATTGCAGTTGCTGCAAAACTGTAAGCGCAAGAAATGGATAAATAAAAAATTGACTAGAAAATCTGAAATATACATTTTTCGGAGAATTCCAAATAAGCTGTATATTGCTAAAAATCGATTAATTTTTCTACAATTCATTTTACGGAACAAACTTTAAACTTCACCGTTTAAGTGTTTATGCTCAACTAAATAAAACATTAAATCCAATAAGCAAATTTAACGCGACTAAGAGCAACAAAATCAATTTACTATAAGTAGCTGCAATCGCTAAGAAATTTATGTCACAAATAATTGATTAAGTGAGCCAAATCTACGTTTATAAAAATAAAATTTGATAAGAATAGAACACATGTTATATTTAATTTACAAAATTTAAAAAATTCACCAATAAAATTTTTAAAAGATTAGGAGGAGAGAAACTAGATGGAAATTGAGAAACTCATTTAGAGAGACGCACCGAAGAAATCTTTTTTGGTCACTTCAATTGCTTCTGAAGCTTAGGAAAGCTAAAATTTAATCTAGGACTAAATTATCCTATTTCTACATCAAACTACGTATTAAGCTTGACAAAACTAATTGATTATAACGAGCTATCCAGGAACTAAGAGCTAATCTATGTTAGGACGGATAAATCAAGATAAAATGAAATAAATCAGCTAAAATAGACCAACTTCGCCAGCTTACATCATACATGATCATTGGGGGAGGGGTTGGTGGGTTTGTTCATCATTCGTTTGTTCATCGTTCATTTGTTCATTCAGTTTCAGTTCAACCACCCACCGGATTCGTAATTAATGTTTCCAGAAATTTTTGAAAAATTCGTAGAAAAAGTGCTTTTTAAGCGTTTTTACTATCTACTTGCTCAAAAATTTCAAATTTCTGGCGCTTCGCGACATGTACTCATCTTTTGTTTACTTTTTCTTCAATTTGTTTGACTTTTTCTGACTTATTTTGAAATTTTTTTATTTTTGCTGCTCTAGAAAAGTAGAACATCGCTAGAAATGCCGAAAAACGATGTTTTCACTTTAACTCACCATTTTCGGGCCCACATAAGGCACTCCCGAATTTCGAATTTCAAATCCCTACCCCAGAATTCTTATGCTGTGTGCATGTCTACTTACCATTCAAACCTAGATCATGATAAGTGATAATTGCCGCTTTTTTGCGTTCGCCGGATACGTACACGGTAATAGTTCCTACTGAGGTGGCAACTTTTTCCTAATCGAAAAGACGCGCATTTAAATTTAAATGCATACATTCATTACCTACTAGCGCAAGTGGATTATCAAATAAAATTGAACTTAAAAATGCGACGTAAAATTGATGAAAAGATAATTCTTTAAAAAAATTAAATCAAGGAAAATTATTAGAAATAAGAATGAGCATTTATTTAAGTAAACTGAAAATTTTCAATAGATATACTTCCTTTATTACTGGACGCATGAAATAAAAGAAGTTTGTGAGTAATATTTACGTTAAAATTAAAATCTAATTATAAGTAGACTCAATTTGACAATAAGCATTTCGCTCCAATGGAGCGATTTGATTTTTTACCGTCGGATTGTTTACAGTTGACAATACTTAGCATAATGCCTTCTTTTTCATGAAACGATTAATTACAAAAAGTGTTCGGCAAAGATAAAAAAGATAAATAAAAAATGAATAGATAACAGGCCTTATTTTGCCATTTTTGGCCAATAAACCCCCTCATATACCTCAAATGTCGACTACTTCTCAAATTTTGAGCCCATTACAGGTTGATACATTTATTACAAGAGAGGTATAAGACAACTATTGCACGTGCATACTGATCAACAGGCATGTGAAATTTCACAGCGGAAAATTGCGTTACTGTATGCCGCCCTAAACGTTTTTTGTCGGAATGGGACGTTTTGGAGACGCCGTTTTGGCGCCGGCCATTTTGGCGACGAAAGCATGATTGTAGCCCGTTCCATTTCAAACGATGGGTATGTATGTACCTACTGCGTGCAGCGGCATGCATACACAGTAAAAGGAATAGGCGAGCAGGGCATGAGAATGCTCGAGGTGATAGAGGGGTGACCCTGTATAAAGCTAAATGATATCTTTCGCACGAATGCAACCGGATTACTGTAATTATCTTATAGCACGTTAGTATATATTTCGCGAACCAATAGTCCAATTGAGCCCAAATTCTGGAAAAATGATTGAATTATGCCGAATATACTTTATACACGATGGCAAAGTGTCAGGTATGCTGTAACTATGTTATATAGCATGTGTGCTTATATTTCATGAAGCAGTGGTTCGCTTATTTTGAAGTTTATTGAACATGATTGCTACATATAAAGCAATTAATTAAACGATGTCGAATCGCTTGGGTAACTGTAGCGATATTAATGCACCCAGGTGCATCGACATCGTCTTATCACGTGCTCCATGAGTAGCAATCATGTTACCAAACTTTCAACGTTAGCATACCATTGGTTCATGAGATATAAGGTTATGCGATATAGAATCGGTACGGTAAACCTGACGCTTTCTCAACGCGTGTAAAGTATATACGGCATATTTCAATCATTTTTCCGAAATTTGAGCTCAATTGGACTATTGCTTCGCGAGATATATACTAATGTATTCTAACATAGCCACAGAAATCCGAATGCATTCTCGCAAAAGAGATCACATGCTTTGCATATATCCGCCCTACATATAAAATCTTGGCTAAATCGAACACCTGGTTCATAAGAAATTTCGATTTTAGCTCTATTCAGAGGCCACCTCTCCCAAATTCAGGGACACCCTTTCATGGCCAACCACCTCGCCCTAGTCCCATTGCTATCTCTTTGCGCTAATGCGTATCGTATATACATCTATACTATGTATGTTTGAAATGGAACAGACTACAATCATGCTTCTATCGCTAAAACGGCGTCGACAAACTTTCCTAGACCATGTTTTTGCATGTAGCTATTTCCTTGAGGCTGCAAATGAATGAAATATTAATATAATATCTTTATAATAACGAAAATCAGATTATAAATGAAGTTTCATATCATCGAATGGGACCTTCTTCTGTCTTTTGAATGAAAAACTTGCTGTGGGTGTTTTACCTAATACTTTGCTGTGATCTATTGAATTGCTTGCTCAGTTCAGCAACAAATGTCAATGAAATCCAACGAGAATTTTATTGACGTAAATGCTGACTCACTTATCATATTTTTAGCTGGCCTAAGGCCTTAGGCATTACAATAAATTGAAACATAGCGTTTCGCACAATCTTTCGCGAGTTTAACGTGCTGATTCAGTTGTCATGTTTTAACAATTTACGCGATCACACGATTTATGTCCCAAAGTTCGTAATTCCCCAAATTAAATTCTGATAAAAAATTTTTGTGTTTTATCTTTAACGCGCATCTGGCCGCCCATTCTACGAGCATAAATAAAACTTTTACAAGTATAAGACCGAAAATCACCCGAGAACTTTCATCGCGTTTATTTTCGTTTTTTCGTCTTCAATGAATTATGTTTTCCAGACTTTTATTTACGACAGGGGCGGATTTAGGGAAGGGGCGGGGGGGGGCGGCTGCTTCCCCATTGGCCAAAAAAAGTGCGAAAAATGAAGCATTTTTGAGCGATTTTTTGCGATTTTCGGGTTAAAACGGCTAATTTTTCCGCCCAAGTCAGGGTTCCGCCCCCCCCCCCCTTAGGGGTACCGCCCCCCTTAGAAAAATCCTAGATCCGCCACTGATTTACGAAATAGTTTACCTTGGTGCCGCGATTTTCGACCATGTGGCGATTATGTAACGCGGTAAGGCAATTAATAACGTTTAATTGTGAAGCCGAAATATGCCAAATTATGTCCAGTTTACAGTTAGAGAGAAGAAAAAAAGAGATGGGTCGTAACGCGCATGAAAAACGATAATCGAAGCAAATGAAACAAACAAGCGCATTAATTATCACTTTCCAATATGAATTTTTTCGATAATTGTTAGAAACAAAATTCTAGGACTAGGACATTTTTAGACAAGGCTCTCTACAGAAAATTTTCATCAAAGAGTGCTTTTCACAATTCAGTCAAATCTGAGTAGACATAAGTAATCGTTTAGCCAAAAATTCGAATAAGTACCTAGTTAAGTACTAACCAGACATACACGTGCAGAGAGGGTTTGATTGGGGTCTGTAGACCTAAGAATGGGAAAATCGAGAAATTTCCAAGAAAAATCAGACAAAATGAAGACCAAAAAAGGATGAAAATCATAAAATTTCTGCAGTGCTTGAAACTGACAAGAAACTATGTATTAACATATTTTTTATAATTATTTTAGTATTTATACCAATTTTTATAGCTATTTAAGGTCAAAAAGCTTTCGGACTGCACCTCCCCCATGAGACCAGTCATACTGTGTTCCTAATTCCCAAACAATTTAAAGAGAACACTGATAAAAATTTATTTCTGATGAGCCTTTCCCTATTTAATCCTCATGGCCTCTAATCAAAGGTAACAAGGTAAAGTGTAAATATAATATTTAGATTCGGTAGATAAAAGAGTGCTGGAGTATTTCCATGTAATTTGACGCAGCAGAACGAAAAACTACACCAAGAGCGAACTTCTTATGTGAATTACACAAACTACGCAGCCATTATTAAGCGCGAAAGAATTCTAAACTAGTTAAACAAACAAAATGCGCATGATCATCAGCAATCATCTCATACGACCAGTTTTTTGATATCTTGTTTATTCTACTTTTTGAACAGTTGATCACTGAATAGAGAACGGCAAAAGGGTTTAGCTAAAGTAGCGTAATTAAAAATCTTCTAATTTTGCGAAATCAACATATATATACGCTGGCTAAAGGAAATTAAAATGGACAATTTATATTGTCAATGTTGGTTGGTCATGGGTTTTTTCTAGCATTTGAGCCCCGAGGTCAGTTTAAATCCAAAAACGTTATATTGGTTAATATTCTGATTATGAAGTGACATGAACGTCGTTCGTTCTGAAGCATTTTAAGTAAACAGAATATCGTAAATTTTTTTGCCTGAAAGTGCGGATGCAAGCTTTTAAATCTGAATCACGAATTTATGCGTGTTGAGCTATTTTGATACCTCAAGAGATTTGTAAAGACAGACTAAATCTAAACGATTGGAGAAATTGACTAAAAGATGTTAAAAAAGCAACGATTCTTTATTTACTTGTCCGTTCGTAGAAAAAGATTGACATTAGTATAATTCCGCTCAAAAACAGTAGAAAATGACACCAAAAAGGCTTACAAAAGCGAGCTGCTGGCCAAAAGCTAAGGAGAGAAAGAAAAAGGCTAAAGCTCTGAAATTCTAGAAGTAGGAAACGACGATATTGGTCGAAGGTCTCCGATCCCAAATGGATCTAAATTAATAAGCTTTTGACAGAATCAATCTAATTCTAGTCTTAAAGAACATTGTCTGAAGTCCAACTCCAACATACGACTTTTTTCCAGTAGCCTTTAATAGCCCGCCTTAATATAACTCGTGCATTCAGAGTTTCCACTATTTTTATGTTCTGTCGAATCATACATGCACACGGACAAAAGTTCTGGGAGGAGTAAACCGAGTTTTTAGGGGGAGGAGTAAATGATTAACTTTTATGGCTAATTATGGCGCTAAAACGATGAGTTTATATTGATTTTTCAGATATTTTTGTTATTCCTTACCCACCCCCGTTACAATCCGTAAAAATGCTTCAATTCGCTTTATTTTACCCCTCTTGATTATTCGTGATAAAGTTTGCATAAAATCAAATGATAATAAGAACGATGGAATGATTTGGACTATCAAATATGGGCAGAATAATGGACAACAAGTGTCTGAATGAATGAATGGACGTTCAGATTATACTGCTGGGCATCATTTGGCGCTCTTTCATAATTCCAACAATAGGTTTTGGTCCGCAAATGGTCTGCGGGGGGAATGCCTTACCAAAGTTGAGATAGGGGAATACCCCCATACCTCCCAGTGTGCGAAATATAAAATTTTTCCACTTACGCTAATTGCTTCCTAAATTATCACTTTTAAGCAAGTACACTCTTTCAAACTAAGCTTGATCGGAAGAACTATAAAATACGTTGGAAGAGGAGACGTCAATAAGTTTAATGTACTTAAGCTGGCAAAGGAACATACAAGAAACTGACGCAGCGAACCGTGTATATGAAGCGCTGGGTCTACATATAAATGACAAGATAATTAATCATATCTTCATCTTCATTTCACCTCGCATTTTTACATATGATCTCATGCTTACTTTTTCATCATTGCGAAATTGCAAAACAACACAGGAAAATCTAAGCTAACGTGACTTACTTATTCGAAAATACATTTTGTCAAAAAACCTAAGCGAACAACAATGACGTTGCGACAATAAGCCGCTTTTTATTCTTTTCAGTGGATAGAATTCGTAAAAGCATAAACTAAATAATAAAAAACATTGTTCCTGGGCCGATGAAATATCACGTTTAATTTGCGACCAACATGGCTAATGTTTTTGCGACTATATGGTCCCAAAGGCTGAAGATTTTATGACAGCAGAAGGAATTTTACCAATGCATGCCAAAAACGGATGCACGCTGAAAATACTGCGCCAATTGAAAAATATAATAAATTTGGCGAAAAAAAGGAATAACTATACGATAAAATAAAATTCTACGGAAAAGGCAAAAAACAATTTTGCTAAATAATCTTTCAAAAGCGTCTAATAAATAATTTAACTGAAAAATCAACAAAAAAGTTATAAAATAAGCATCCGACTGCGCTGTTCGACCGCAACATAAACATAAAGCTTCACAACAGTGTATGTGTGCGATATATTCAACACAGCTTCCTCAACCATATGGTTTTATTGTTTGAAAAAGTAAGGTAAGTGTACTTAATCCTCCTCTGTTCATTTTTTGTCTATTGTTCACATTTGAACTAGTAAACATTCATGTTTTATGTCCATAAAATCTTCAATCGTATTAAATTTTCCAATCATTATATTGGGGTTTTGGGGTACTTACAGCCCCTCTCCCCACAAAAAAGTTTTTCATCATCGAGAATTTTCGGTTCTCCAGAAATATCTAAAAAGATATTGTTTTTAGTGTTTCAGCGATATTTCACTTAGGAACAAATTGTTCTCAGTGCTTCGCATCAAAAAGAAATTTTGGAATATATTTTCTTCAATTTGATTGGATTGTTCTTGAAAACTTTGATGTTTTTGTCGTTTAAAAAGAAGGAACATCATCAAAACTGATGTTTTTGACACGAACAATCATTTTTAGAGCCCTTAAAAACATTTTATAGAAATTTTCTAGCTCTGATGCTACACCTTTTTTGGACGCCGTAGCTTCACTTCAAGTTCAGTTAATCCATCCAAACTTTCATAATTTCCGCGGAACAAAAATCGCAAATACGATAAGATATATCTACGTAAGTAGCTAAATCACTGTTTTGTTACTATATTCAAAAAATCGCGCGACGGTTAAGCATCATTTACTAATTAAATATTAAACTAATTCTTTTTTCACAAACGCGTGTTTTGATAGAATACAGAGAATAAAGAAATCGCAGGCCAGATGACGCTTGCATTTTATATGATTAATTTGTTATTTCGCAAACGTCTAGCATAACGCATACATTTCACCTTCTTCGATTTGTCATTGAAAATAAAGACAATGTCGAAGATGAGGCAGTTTCTTTCACTACCGACTTTTTAACTATTTTTCAACTGCAAATTTACAAAAAAAACTTTGCAAAACGAGCATTGATTTAGGCAGCGGCATTCTTTGTAGAATATGTGTAATTATTAATTCGAAAACTTAGTCATTTGGAAAAATGCAATGCTATATGTTTGTTTTATTTCCTTCCGTCATTCAGATGCAAAAGCATAGCACTGAAAAAAACAGGGTTAAATGACAAACCTATAAGCCTAAATTCATTGATTCGCAAAAAATACGATTTAAAAAAGAAAAAATCAAAGACATACACTTTGTAGAAAAACTTTCGTATTCGCTACATCTGTTTTTGCATCATAGAACCGATTTTCTTTTAATCGAACGAATGATTTATATCGTACAGCTGTTCTTTGGCACAGATTATAAAAAAGCTAAACAAGCTTAGCACAGCTTCTTGAAATGAACGTACGCGAGTTGGACGCGTGCCAAAAAAATTGTTTGTCGTCCTGATTTGATTTATTGGTGCAGAAAGGACTGTAAAATGGTTTTTTAGCAATAAAACTCATGCAAATAAACGCTCCGCTTATGCGGATGCCAAGCGAATTCATTGAAATGATAATAGATAGCGAATGTATAATGCGTATTTGCTTATGGGGAAGCTTAAAGCTGAAAGCTTATTTTATTTTCTATAGGGCAATTCAGATGAGCTTAGCTAAAACGTCATTTTACTGGGTGCACGAATCGGAATAAGTGCCATAATTCGCCATTTTTGTGGAGCATGCATGTAAGAAAAGGAAACTAAACTTTTCATACCTTATTCTAAACACATGAGACGGCATTGTAGTTTTAAATATTAGCTTTCAACTGAGAATAAATTAAGCGCTCTTCAAATATACGTATGTTACACGACATTAAAATATATTAGAATAAATACATTCGATGATAAAATAGGTATAGTATCTTCCTGACAGAAGTTCGTCTATTAATACACAACTTTCTTATTTTACAGAGAAAAGTTAAAAATTATGGAAAAAAGTCATTTTTACTGAAAATACCGACTGAAAAATAGAGCTGTGCGGCGTACAAAAAAGTCAATCCATAACATGGCACCTCCAAGAAATTCTACGTCATGTAACTTTTTATTATTTTCAGTTTTCTTTAATTTTGCATTTTAATTGGGTGCCTAATTTAAGTTTACAGTCAATTTGATAATGAATAGAGAATTCGTTACCATATCTTGAAATTTATCCCATATTTGAAGAAAATTCCGCTAAGACATAATTTTCTTCAGATCTCGAATCATTCATTATGCGATACAGCAAAAGCGTTCAATGACCGAAATATTTGACTGATATATACCTAACCGTTTGAAGGGTCGAATAGCCATTTTAATGGCAATAAACAGTTTGGGTAGTGTGCATATAGGCCTTACTCAAAATCAGTCCAGCCGCTCCAACCCAAAAGTAGAAATTTTAAATTATTTCTAATTGTTACGCATAAACTACTTTTTAGATCGCATTTTCTTAAGAAGGCACTAAAGGACTGGTATGGATGAAACTTATAACAGTTTAAAAAATGCGTCCACATTATAAAAAATTAGATAGAAAAACATAAATGTAAAAACACCCAATACTAACGTAAAAATGCAATTTTTCCGTGTTTTACCGAAAATGGTAGATACACTTAAAAAACTGAAATACGATTTTCCTCAACTAGTGGCCGGTGAAATGCGTCAGCTTTTTCGGAAACGGAAAGTTTGGGCGAACTCGCAGGTGTCATAATAACGTCGTCGATGTTCCGATCCGCTTGGCACGATGCCAAATTATTACAATTCTCGATTATTTGACCAACCGTTGTCATTGTTGGGAATACGCAATTATAAATAGTCAGAATTCACATGCCGATTTAAGTGGCAAATAAGCGCAATAAGAGAAATACGCAGTAGCGTGTATTATAGAATTATACTAAATCAAGAGAAAAACACGAAGAATAAAGCAAGTTTTACCTATTTACTTCTATTAATAAATAATACCAACTAAAATCCAACTATCGCTTGATTTTATTGCATGCAATACAAATTTGAATGAATTTCTTGAACTTCAAAAAGCTTAATCATCGGCGCATAGCTTCTGATACGAGGCCAATTAATTTTTACTTACAAGAATTTAAAATTTATCTAATTTAATTCGAATTTTAATAAATTCGATTTAATTCAAAAATAAAACTTGGAAACACATTTGAAAATTAATTAAATGTAGAGTCGGGAAAACAACCGAAATTTTTAAGGTCGAAAAAACGGCCATTGCAAGCCTGTCGAGAGAATTAATGGAGATTCGGGTCTTCGGAAATTCCAAGTCTTGGAAACTTTGAACTTAGTACTTGGATTTCCGGAATAAAACAAATCGACCCAGGACGAAAATTCAAACTACCAATAGAGGAGTAAAGTGGCAAACTATTTATATTAACCTCAGAGCTTTTAATACTAGTCTACACTAAGCCAATAATGATAATTTATGCATGGCAAATTGTAGAAAAAAACGTTTCTTCACGGAAACATTGACGCAATTCCGAAGCGCACACCGCTGCGAAACGTACAAATCGGAAGAATACAAACAGGACAAAACGAGACACCGATCGTTCATCAAGCGAGGTGGATTTTGTGAGAAAGTCCGCGAAAATTGAGGAAAATGACGTCAGACGACGCGAAATTAGAAAAAAATGCAACGTCAGCCAATCAGCCGGGGAAGAATTATTCGACTTGCTTTCACATCAAAAAAATAGTTGTATGGAAAGGAACGAAAAGCAACTACGCTTATCAAAGGGTAAGGTGACGTCATCATGGAAAACATAAGCTCCGGATAGTATTATACATAGGTACGTAACGTAAGATATCGGAATGAATAAGCACATTGGGATAGGCGCACAGCATGGAGTCTAGTTGCGTTATGGTTTAACGTCACAACGTAATTATTTGCTTTGACTATAACCCGATTATTATAGGTATACCTACTCGTTTAATGAGACCATTTTGAAGCGACTTATCAAAACGGCCAAGTCGTCGTGATAACGCAGCGAACCGGAATATCGAGCAGAACAAGTAAAACGAGCGAATCAATTAGAAGTAGTCATTGAATGAGACAGGATGATACGAATCGCCAAATCGATAATTATCATATTTAGAAATTAGAATTCAATTTAAAACAAGGAAACTGAGTTCGTTCTTTAATTTAGCAGATCATAGGCGAATGAAACAATTCTAAGAACATAATTTTTCCGTCCCCTGCACGGCTGCAAATGCAATTTTTAAAATTGAACTCACTTTTCCTTAGCACATATTAAAAAGAATAAAGTCTATTGCATAAGCGAAAATATCTACTTAAACATTTAAAACATAGGTGCGCATCGTCAAACTTTCAGGGGGACCAAAAACTGGTAGATAGCTAAGTGCTTCGTAAAAACGGGTATAACCTTTTTGGGCTCAGAAAATTAGCTTTACAGCCTTTTCGGGCTCGAAAAACTAGCTGTATAGTCCTTTTGGTCTTACAAACATAGCTATACAGCCTTTTTTGGATTAAAAATAGCTATTTAGCATGTTTTGGAATTGAGCCCAAAAGGCTATATAGCAACGCTTTTTCCGGCCAAAATGGCTATAAAGCAATCAGCTTTTTAAAGCTCGGGGGTTAATATTCCCTCACTCCCATGCTCTGATATGATTTAAAACGAGCTGAATTCACGGAAAACCGAATACAGAATAAAACCACGATAAACAGTACTTAAAATGAATACAACTCAGCTCGTATCACGAAGAAACATTGCTGTGCATACGTCCAAGGTTTTTACTCCATATTTACCTTTTAAATACTCCGATTTCAACCTAGAGACATATGCAATTTTGTCCAGTAAAAAATCCCTAAATAGTTTGGTGGAAAATCCTCAAATAGATATTGCAGTGAAAGAACCAAGTTGGTGTCCTGATGAGGATAGTTGAGGATAAGTGATTTCAGTTGTATGCAAATACGCGAGATTAGGGGTCCTTCTTGACCAAACGAGTTCTTTTAGAGATTTCGAAACTCTTATCTGGAGAAAGAGAAACCAACCTCCAATTAATTAAAGCGTCAATTATGCATGTTGCTTCGAACGCCTTTATTGTCGACTTTTTGGCCTGGAGGAATCAATTTTTCCTCGCTTTGCGACAAAAAACTTGCTCTGATAACATACCATTTAATATCAATGAACCTTTGACCTTTTCACGCTTTTACATGAAAAGAAGGATCATCGGAGAAATCGGAAACAGGTGTGTAGCTATCAACGATCTATCCAGCGCTTCCTTCCGGGTTCAAGTCATTTCAGGGAGTTTTTGGCGACCCATTACCAAATTTCCAATCATATGTGTATCAGGAGAAAAGGGATCCGCACCAAAGTTCTGTGGGTGCAAGATTTTTTCAAAGGTCTAAAAATGGCCTTAAAAATGGTGGTACGGCGAAAAAAACACAATTTTTCAACGTTTCTCTTCTAGCACTGCCCAAACCCGCATGCCCAGGTATGATCTCCACCCCACCCCATTCAAAATCAGTTGTCTCTCATCGCCCTTTTGCCGGTGTACAAGATCAGCTACGGATGAAAGGCCAAAACTTTCAAACTTTCCGATTCCAGGTTAGTGGTTAATAGAAAGCTATGAAGATACATATGTCGTTAAGCCGTGAAATTTTGCGGCAATTGAAAAATAGCTTTAATCATTTTTTCATAATATTTTCTTTTGCATGGGTGATTTCCGGCACTTTATCCGACTTACACTGCAATCTTTACTCGATGACATCTTCTGTTAATTAACTATAGATAATATACGCGCGTGACTTGTATGCAACACAAGTCTTACACAATTTCGATCGTTCACAACAAAACGCTATGTATGGTGTAAAATGATGAAAAAGTCTTAAAACATGTTTTCGAACAACATCATTAATCAACATCATTAGCGATAACATAAAATGAAGAAGCATCACAAAACGCATCATATGAATTAACATTTTGATTAAATTTTGAAGGTTGAAATTTTTAATTGCTTGCTTGAGAAAGACCGAATTTCTTTTAACATTCACACTACGCACTCATTAGCTCTTTGGTTAAAAATTTTCATGAGCAAAAAAGTATATCTTGATTTTGTGTACCTATAAATGTTTCGCGCTTAAATATGAGTCATGACTAAAGATACTAAAAAGAAATAAGCGCATAAAATTGTCCTTCATTGTTCAAAATTAGCAAGAAAATCACAAATCTGTATTCAAGCAAATATTCTGCTTCAGGTTTTCTGTTCTGTCAATAGAAAAGAGGATTTAAAACAAAGCAACTTTTGTTAAGTGAACTCTGTAAATTCAGAAGGATGGAATGAAACCCCAAAAATATCGAAAGAGTACAGGAGATACAAGATTTTGCAGGAAGGTTTTTGAAATTGATTTAGGAAATTTACTCATCCACGCAAATTTTTAATTAAATGAGCAGTTTACTGCAAAAACATTATTTTGTACAGTGGTCGAGCTATCTCATCAAGCGTGGCCAAAAAACAGGCACGTTATTGGATAAATTGCGGTTTAGAATTGAATTCAATCGTTTCATTGCATCGGTACTCTATAGCAACATTTTTAAAGGCCCAAAAGGGTCAAAATGGCATTTTATGTTGTAAAAATGCACGCCGCTAAGACCCGTGTCCGGAAAATTGCTCGCCATCAATAGCTCGACAACAAATGCTCTCCAACAATTACTCGCCTAACGACTGCTCGCCTAACAATTGCTCGCCTAGCAATTGCTCGCCGGACAATTGCTCGCGGAGCAATAGCTCACGGAACACTTGTTCGCCGAACAATTGCTCGCCTAACAATTTGTTCGCCAAAACAATTGCTCGTCAATTGCTTGTCAAACTTTACTCGGTTTATGTAGTAACACTTGCTTTCAAAAAAGTGTCATCCTATTTAATTAAATCATTAGTGTTACAGGGGAGATTAGGTGATGGATTCCTCAACCAGAGTCAGCCCCACCTCGATCTAGCCCCATCACAAGATTTAGGCGACAAATTGCATTTTTAGGTCATTTGTAGATGGCTTTTGCTGTTTTCGAGCAAAAATTGACATCTATTTAACCGTTCACCTTAAACGGTCGGCTGTCTCCACCATATATAATTTTGAGCCATTACATTTATGATCTGATTGCCCGCAAGGAATTTTATTGCACTTAGTGGCTCTTAAATGTTATGGCTCAAAGTTAACGATGCTGGAGACAGCTGCCCACTTACGGTGAAGGGTAAATGGCCTTCAATTTTTGCTCAAAAATATAGGAAAGTCATCTAAAATTGCTAAAAAATGCAATTTTTCTGTTTTTGTGATGGAGCAGACGAGGGACAGCTGATTGGCTGGGGAATCCAGCACCCAATCTCCCTTGTAACGCGCATGATTTTAGATAAATAAAATGACACTTAATGAAAAGCAAGCGTGTTAATTCAGGTAAGTGAGTCAAACTTGACAAGTAATTGGCGAGCAATTACTGGGAGCGATATTGTGGCGAATTATTGTTCGGCGAGCAATAGTTCGGCGAGCAATAGTTTGGCGAGCAATAGTTCGGCGAGCTATTGCTAGGCGAGGCAGACTTGCTAGGCGAGCACTTGCTAGGCGAGCAATTGCCAGGCGAGCAATTATTGGTCGAGCAATTGTTGGCGAGCAATTGTTGGGAGCTATTGTTGTTGAGCAATTGTTGGTGAGCGATTTTCCGGTAATATCTAGGACCACCATATATTATAGGACTCTTTACAAGAACTGACAAAAATTCCAAAAAGCATGCCGACAATCCAATTCTGGGGTTCTATCGATTTGGGTGACTGCAGGATTCTCAGGGGTTCCCCCATCCTGCACCACACCCAAGTGTGCTGACTACCCATTCCTTGCCCAACTTAACAAGGAAGCGAGAGAGGTCTTTTAACAGGCACCTGATTGTGAGTAAGTAAAGAAGTTACATGTGAACCATTTATGTTTACCGCGTCTCACAAGCAACCGATTACCTAAGGAAGTTTCTGGGATTGCTTGAGAATTTAGATTGGTGCCAGACATGGGCTAAGCCTAAGCCAAAAATATGGCGAAGATTGCGGAGCAAGCGAAGCAATTTTCGCCCCATTTATTTCAGGCTTAGCCCATGCACTGACACCAATGTGAATGCACGTAACTAAGCCAAAGCCTAGGACATTGGTCAAGATCTGCCAATGTTAAACTATGGGCATCAGATTAAGGTCATAAAGAAAACTCGCAGTTTATCACGCTTAGGTATGTTTTACTCGCTTATGAGCTTACCTTTGCAGCCTAAAAGTGTCACCAAAGGAATCAGCGCATGCAAAAACCCAGAAAAACCATGAACGAGCGCTACTGCATACATCGGTATATCTTATAGCATGTCCCATGGTTAGGGGTAGGTGTCAACCTATTATACTAAGAACTAAAGGATGGTCCCCAAAGGTCTTTGAACATTTTGTACAAGCAAATTTTTGGGTACTTTTATATGGTATAATAGCGTCAGTGTGGTAGAACAGTGTTTTTAGACCTTTGGGAGTGTATTTTAGCCAATTTCTGAGTTTCTGATGACAAACAATACTAAAAAATTCTTAAAACAACGGAAAAGTTTGGTATTTCTGCTTTCTAAATGCAATTTATGCCATCATAAAGAGATATAGAACAAGGAGTCACTCATTTCGGCGCGAAGCACATAAATTTTTTTGGGAATTTCGGACTTTTTTTAACAATTTTTGTCTTTCCAAACATCTTTGTACGTGTTCAAAGACGGCCCCGAAAAGTCTTTGTACATTGGGAAAAGTCTTTATACATCGGCAAAAAATCTTTGCCGTGTACATAAAAACCGTGCAATCAATAAACATATATAGGTATTTAGATAAGGCCCCTTTCTAAAGAGGAATGCATACACCGATACCATCAGATCAGGAACCAAGCGTAGCTTGCATAGTTTTTCAAATTAATTCTAATCAACACCTGAAAACCTTATCTATGGACCGAGCTCAATTTAGAGTCGTTGTTAATACAGCCGCCGATGCCCAACACGGCGCCCGACGCGTCAAGTGGTAAGTACGTAGTAAAATAAGTCTGTCCAATAAGTTTGATAATACTTGCAAGCGAATTTTCACCTAAAATTCAATGCAAAATTTCTTACACATTCGTACCTTACATGCACGTAGGGGGAGAAAGGGTATAACCCCCGCTGAAGTGTAAGTCAGACAGGTACTATTCGGCAATATTGAGCTGACAGAACGTTTTTTGCATCATTTTTGAGGTAAAAAACAGTAAAAAATGTCAACATTTTTCTGGCGCTTCGCATTGGATTAGTACTTTTATATACTTTATACTAAAAAAAAATCGATAAATTTCTGTATTTTTAAGTGTTAAAAGTGATATAATAAAGTCAAAATGAATTAAATATGCTTTAAAAATGCGATATTATCAAGAAAAAACGGTTTATATAGGCTATTTTGACTATTTTGATCGTTTAAACCGTAAAAAATTGTGAAGGTTGAATTTACTCTTTTGGATTTCTGGGATTTTACCCTCCCTGCCGATCCTGACCTTGTGCACCTACGATTCCCACAAAACAAGCTGCTTTGAGCGTTATTTGCCACCTGTTTGCTCAAGTGTCAAATTTTCGGCACTTGCACCATATACTCAATTTTTTACTATATGTTATTCAATTTATTAAAATTTTCTGATATTTCTTAAAAATTTCTGGGATCCGGACTCGGACCTGCCTGATGCTATGTAGCAACCTAGTCCCTCTCTGATGACCTCGTCTGTTGATATGATTTTTGCGTTCCATTTTTTCCTTTTTCTTTTCTATCTAAGTTTTCATTTTATAATCCTACCTATTTTTTCTTTTCAATTAGACTTTTGCGCCTCATTATACATGTAATCTCATAATATAATTTTTTAGGTACACTTGTGCTATTTCACGCGTCCTTTTTGTTTCTTTCTTACTAATAGCATGATGCACCTTATATCTGTCTTTCTTTCTTCTCTCTTTCTTCTCTTTTTTCAATTTTTTCTCTTTTCTTTTTTTAGTATTTGCTGTTTTATTTATCTATTTATTTACTTATTTATTTTTTTCCTCATTTTCCTTTTTCTTTTTTATTTGCTTCTTTCTCGTATTGATGACTTGTTACTACTACAGTATTCATTTCAGTCTACGTGGATAAAAAACCCAAAAAACCCAAAACCCAATGATTTTTTGCACCAAAAAAACCACAACAAATCTAGATTCAAAAAACTCGGCCTTGCTAACCCTGATCCCACTGCGATTCCATCCAGTGTTGCAAACTCTAAAAAGACCAACCGAACAAACCAACATTAAAAACCGGTCAAGAGCACAGGTAAATTCCGGACAAAACCGGACAAATGATGTATACAGTTGATAAATAAGAAAGCGGCTAAAATTTATTCAAATCAACTACTGCAGGTAAATATCTACCACATTAAAAACGTTTTGCACATTAAACAAGGCTTCATCGGAGAGTAACAATGATTCATCAAGACACATGATATCATCATCACAAATGCTACGACCAATCTATGAACTCATATAATCAGAACAATTTCCAGTCAGAGACCCATCTTATGGATAATGAACCAATTTCACAAATTTTCTGTCTTGAAAACAATTCGATCAAAAGTGAAAAATACAAAAAACCAGCAAAATTTAATTGAGAACTAAAAACCATGTGACCTAAAAAAACTAGCTTAAAAAGTCGTGTGGTGTGATGTGCATAGCTTGCAATAAACATTAGTTTATTGGACTTTATGAAAAAAATTCAATTTTTAACTGTATTTTCTTGTTTGATTTTTGTTAATAATCCTCTAATTTTCACAAATACAATCTTTTTAACTGGTGATGGCATAGTCGGCTAGAATTATGTCTTGAAAAGCAGCGATCAGTTTACATAGTTAAAACGGCATTGATGTAGCTGGTTCACATATGTATTGAGATAGCCACGTTATAAGTACGTATACAGCAAGTAGTATCCGTGAAAGCTGCCACCTAACTGGTTCGATTTAAGTCAAGTCGAAAACAAATAAGCAGTGCTCAGATTGTTTCTGTAGAGTCATGTGACTGACCAAAATGTTAGTGCCAGCTTTTGAAATGAGCCTGAGTAATGGGATGCATGCAACTCGCGTCGCATCCCATCACTCAGGCTTATTTTAAACACTGGCACCAACATTTTGGTCAGTCCATGATACTAAACCTAAGCCTAATCAGCTGGTAAAGCAATGCGAAAAATTACGAACACCTTGCATTCTTTATTACAAATTACTAATTACAAATTTATTCGCTGATCGACAACAAACCAAGTAACATTAATACATTGATAAGTAACGGAAAAAAGATGAAATATAAACATGCACAGAAAGACATGTCAATAAAATACATAAATAGTCGAGGAAAGCGGGATAACGTAAAGGCAGTACATAAATTGCGCTTATTTATGCCCCTGAATTGAATGATTCAGATTAACCCTTTTTAATCTATTAAAAGAAAACATGTTTATTTGGAGCACTTCTAACTTCCTCAGGTAGAGAATTCCAAACGGAGATTACTCGATTACAAAATTCAAATTTTCTGCAGTTTTGTTTGCCCGATTAACAAAAAGCTTAAAAGAATTCATTGCTCGATTTGAATTAGTATTAAATGTAAAGAAATCCTCAAAAGGCAGAATATCAAATATAATAATAGAAAAAGCTAAAGTGAGGTCATTAAATAAACGCCTTGATTCGATTAAAAAGTCGTTTTGTAAACCTACGTTGGACACCCTCAACAGAATCTATGTCGCAATGTAGAAAGGGTTCGAAACAACCAATCCGTATTCAAGTACAGGTCTAACATAAGTAACAAAGGCTTAAAGAAGTAGAGATTTATCTTTAGAAACAAAACTGCCTAAGATTAAATGGCTAACTACAATTTTCACAATATATTCACATCGTAATCTGGAAGTAAGGTCAGAGTTCAGAAAAACACCTAAATCTTTAATGTAGGTCGCATTGAGGGGCAAGATGGAATCATTTAAGTAATAAGAATGCTTAGGATTTGATTTACCTAAATATAAGACTGCACATTTAATTATTGAAATTTGTAATTGCCAAGTATTGGCTCATTTCTAATTATAATTTAAGTCTGCTTGAAGAGTCAAAAAATTTGAGAAAAGATTCCAGACTTTCACATCATCAGCAAAAAAAAGCAAAATTACTGCGTTGTTGGAGATCACCCAAATCATAAACAAAAATTAAAAGAGGATAGGACCTAAGATACTACCCTGTGGAACAATATTTTGACCTCTTATTTTTACAATTTTATAATTTTAATGCGCATGATTTATTTTTCCTGAAGCTAAACTGTCGCTCAGTTAACAAATTATATTTATCTAAGTAGTTAACGAGGGACTTATTTACAATGAATTCCACTAGTTTGCAGGCGACGCAACATAAAGAGACAGAACGATAATTTTCAACTGAAGACATATCCCTTTTTTGTGTTAGGGAACAACCAGCGCTTTACGCCATGAATCAGATATCCTTCCTGTTCTGTATGAAACATTGGAAATTGTTTTTAAAGGTAATAGCAGAACTCTCTTAAGTTTCTTCAAAAAGTAGGCGCATAATCCTTCAGGTCCGATTGAATGCGATGGTTTAAGCATACTTACAGATTCAGAGAAAGAAATAAACCAGCGTTAGTCGATTGGTTATGGTTCTGGACTTTAAAGCAAGAGGTCCACGTTTCGAAGCCGACTGCCAGCAACTTTCTCTCGTTTCCTCAGATGCTACCGACTGCATACATACGCCCTTATGACAATGTTGATACATATGTGAACCAGCTACACGAATGCCGGTAAAAAACCAATAGCGAGTGACAAACAGACTACACAATTACATCAAGTACAAAGACACATGAGGGGTATTCCTGTGCCTGGTGCACACCCAACCCATCTTTTGTGTGTGTACACGTTTAGTATCTACAGTAATTGTATATATATTATAATTTAGCGTATGATAGTACTTGCGCCTCTGATTCCTTGATACTTTCAAATACGCAGATTTCACTAGCGACATTTTTAAATTAAATTAAAACGCATTAGATGTTACAGTGATAAAAACAATATAAACCGATCAACAGTAAGCTAAAAATTAAACTGCATGTATGTATATGTCTTACAGTAATGATATTTTTTACAGTACGCTAAATAGTTGTGCATGATGAAGGATGTTTCGATTTCTTCACTGTTTGGCAAAATCAATCACCGGCCGTTAAGCAGCTACGAAGTCGGGCGCTACAGTAATAAGGGTGTTCTAGTGTCGAGCAATTCCATGCACCAAGCCGGTGTTAAAAAACTACAGTAATCTTATGTTCACTAGGTCTATTTTTTGCAGGCCTTACAGTAATAAAGTTTTTTATAACATATATGGCTTACAGTATTAATATTTTTTATGGCATGGGATTAATTCTTTATTTTGCAGTGAAGAAACGACCAATTTCTTCAGTGTTTGATGAATCCAATTGCCGGCTGTTGAGAAAGGATGAAGTTGGGCGCTACAGTAATAAGGATGTTCTATTGTTGTGCGATTTCATGCAGCGAGCCAGGGTTAAAAAGATTACAGCAAGGTGGTGGAAATGAGAATGATGGCTATAGGTCACGACCACACATAGGCGTGGGGGTTGGGGGGTATGCAACCCCCCCCAGAAGTTGAAATACCTCCCCCAGAAATCAAAATACCCCCCAGAAAATTTTTTTTGCTTTTTTAGCAATTTTTCGATGCCATAGGATAGTGCTTGATGAGAAACGTCGAAAAATGGTGTTTTTTTCCATACGACCACTTTTGAGACTATTTTTTGACCTTTGAAAATTTTTCAGCCCCCCCAGAATTTCGGTGCTGCCCACCTATGGTCACGACTTGGAGGCTCTTCTTGATCAAACTAAGCGAGCTGACAAAAGGCATGCAAATATTTGTAAAACCTATTTCATGTACCTACCTATGCAAGTATATGTATAATAACTTTGTGAATGCGTTAGATAAGGAATAAATGTATAGTAGGTACCTGCTGCATAGTACGATTGAGTACAGGAATCAACCACAGTGTACATAACTTTGTGAACGTGTTAGATATGGAACAAATGTATAGTAGGTACCATACGTGGGCAGCAAGAAAATTCTGGGGTGGGGTCCAAGATTTTTTGAAGGTCAAAAAATGGCCTTAAAAATGGTGGTATGGGGATAAAAACACAATTTTTCGACGTTTCTCATCAAGCACTATCCACTGGCATCTAAAAATTGCGAAAAAAACTGAAAAAAATTTTCAAAAATTGAATTCTGGGGGGGGTATTTTGATTTCTGAGGGGAGGGGGTATTTTGGTGTCTGGGGGGTCCAGACCCCCCCAGATTCCCCCCAAGCCCATGTGTGGACCTGCTGCTTAGGTACGAGTGAGTTCAGTATCAACCACATTTCTTAGCTATTGCTGCTCTCAATGCACATACATATGAAGGATAAAATTAAAAATATGTACCTATGTATATACTCTGTTTCATTTAACTTTGCGGTTTTCTGCATTTTTCCGACAAGAAACAGGCTACAAAAGCGGTTTAAACTTTTGATGCAGTAATGCGGATTAACACGAGCATACGTCTCTACATGACTCAACATACTAGAGAATATCATATTTATTGTATTAGTTTAAAACACTTTTGTAGTCACTTCAAACTTTCGAAAACCTCAGGTACGTAGTATGTACATGTCTAATAGTAGCAGCGTCGTCGGCGGACGTATTAGGGAATGTATTGTATGTACGCATACATTTGTACGAGTATGTATTAGGTATGTACATGTGTAGTAGCTGTTTTCAGGAGGGCGGACCGGGTGGTCGCTCAGGGCCACTAAAAATAAGGGTCACTAAAAAATTCTAGAGAATTCGAAAAAATCTGTGATAGCAACCCTAATATAGTAAACCATATCGGCTAGCGGCTTCCGATATTAAGCAAACTATGTACAAGGATTGGCAATGAAATACATATGTAGGTATGTTTATGTAGGTAACAATGGATGCACAGCAGGTCTGGTCTGGAGGGGGTCAGCCGGTCTGTGGGAATCAAAAATCTGACTTTTTGGAGCCAAAATTGCGTCAAAAACTGCTATAAACGCTAAAATAGTGTAAAATCTGTATTATTCTACAGTTTCTGATCAATTTCAAGCACTTTTGAAGAAAAGTTTTGATTTTCATCCGTTTTTAGCTTTAATTTTGTCTTGTTTTTCCCAGAAAATTTTCCAGTTTTCTATTTTAGGGAGTCAGGTGCAGAGGTGCACAGCTTGTCCAGTCTGGGGGTCAAAAATTAGACTTCTTGGGGCCAATATTGTGTCGAAAACTGCTACAAGCGCTAAAATAGCTTAAATCTATGTTAATCTACAGTTTCTGGTCATCTTCAAGCACTTTTGAAGGAAATCTTTGATTTTCATTCGTTTTTAGCCTTTATTTTGCCTAATTTTTTGCAAAATATTCCAATTTTCCATTCTGGGGGGTCAGGACTCTCCGACTCCCCCAAACCCCCATTAGCATGTCTGTTGTATGTAACTACAAAGTTTTACTGAATACATGAACGTTACATATGTACATAGGTACACTTTTGTGTGTTTTTGAGAAGTCACAAATCAGTCAATGAATTAGGCAAATTTGAATCATGACTTTCCATTATAACACTGTTCACAACATTCATGATTATTCCGATTATATTCCATTCGTCATTATGATTTTAGATTTTTTAGAAAAAGTTTCGTGAAACCTCCAGAAATTTTCTTGAGATTTAGCTTTAAAGAAGCTGGCCCATGGACCAGCTGTAACATTTTTTATTTCCTCTCTAGAAAGCGGATGATACATAAATGACTGAGGCATACAGTGCTTCACTTTGCATGAATTTCACTTCAATCAATGCTCACGGCTCATTGAATATTGATCTTGTTTGAATAATAAATTTTTAAATATTGAATAATAAATTTCACTTCAATCAATATTGATGCTTTAGCTTGTAGAACTCTGTCCAGAACTGGACACCGCCAAGCACGTATGTAGCTGGCCCTCCTATTTTGGGGGGACCAATACCAATTTTGGGGGATGATAACTTCAGCGCGTTTAGATTCATTAATCCGTCATCATGCAGAACTCTTTAGCGAAATACAGAATTTATGTCATGCCATAAAAATATTATTACTGTAAGCCATATATCATATATAAAAAATTATTACTGTAAGGCCTGCCAAAATAGACCTAGTCTTTTTTAAACTTGTCGTTCTTATTTTGCAGTAATCTTTTTAACCCCAGCTCGGTGCATGAAATCACTTGACAATAGAACACCCTTATTACTGTAGCGCCCGACTTCATCCTTTCTCAATGGCCGGCAATTGAATTCATCAAACACTGAAGAAATCGGTCGTTTTTTCAATACGAAATAAATAATTAATCTCAGGCCATAAAAAATTTTATTACTGTTAGCCATATATAATATAAAAAACTTTATTACTGTAAGGCCTGCAAAAAATAGACTTAGTGAACATAAGATTACTGTAGTCTTTTTTAACCCCGGCTTGGTGCATAAAATTGCTCGACAATAGAACACCCTTATTACTGTAGCGCCCGACTTCGTGGTTGCTTAACGGCCAGTGATTGATTTCACTGAACAGTGAAAAAATCGAAACTTCCTTCATCATGCACAACTATTTAGCATACTGTAAAAAATATCCTTAGTGTACACAAGACATATACATACATTCAATTTATTTTTTAGCTTACTGTTGATTGGTTTATATTGTTGTTATCACTGTAACATCTAATGCGTTTTAATTCAGTTTAAAAATGTCGCTAGTGAAATCTGCTTATTTGAAAATATAAAGAAATCAGAGACGTAAGTACTATCGTACGCTAAATTATAATACCTATACAATTACTGTAGGTACTAAACGCGTACACACACTAAAGGTGGGTGTGCACCAGGCACAGGAATACCCACATGAGGTGAGTGAGTACTGAATGAATAGCAAGCAATTTGACTTGACTTAATGTGAAAGTAGTTAAGTAAGAGGTGAACGAGGTCGAGGGATATTGAGGAGGAATGCGGATGACTGGCCAGTACTCATTCCTGGCCAGGTTGTGGTGCCTTGCCTGCCTTCAGTAAGCAGATGAGAAACAGGGACATGCAGCATGGCAATAACCTGATTTAGACAAAATTTTAAGACCAGACAAAAGCGGACCACCTGCTTAAAAAACCGGACATCGAAAACCGGACAGGACTTTTGACCGGACAAAACCGGGCCACAAGCCTAAAAACCGGACATAAATGTCCGGTTTCCGGACAAGTTGGCAACAGTGATTCCATCTACTCTCTTAACCAGTGTTGCCAACTCTGAAAAGACCAACCAGACATACCAACATTCAAAACCGGACAAAAGCCGGACAGGAGCGCAGTTAAATTCCGGACAAACGATGTATACACTTGATAAATAACAAAGCGGCTAAAATTTATTCAAATCAACTATTGCACTTAAATATCTACCACATTGAACGCATTTTGCACATTAAACAAGGCTTCATCAGAAAGTTATAACGATTCATTAAGGCACACAATACAGTAGTTTTGACATCTAAGCGATTTCTGTAGTTTGGTCTTCAGCAAACTTAGTACAGAAATACCCCGTTCAATGCTAGCATTATAAAAGGGAAGACTTAAAGCAGACAATGCAAATGAGGCTTTAAAACTGATGGCTTTAATGTGCTTGGCCGTTTTAACATGATTAAGAAGAACATCGTGTTTTGGAGGTAGATCAGCAGAACATAATTTAAAGTGAGCAGAACCGTTTGAGCCTTCTACTAGCCACGATTTGGAATTTGGTTCCCGAACACCGTTTTTTCCCAGCGATTTGGTTGACATTATAGACCAGACCCAAAATTTTTTCCCACTTTTTCCAACCTTTTTCCACGTTTTATAAGAGGTCTAAAAATGTTTAAAATAGACCCCCTGAATTAAAAAATCAGTGTTTTTTAAGTAGAACATCCTATGTGCTCATGTAATAGTGGTGTTTGATGTACTTTTTGTATAAGAATTTGGCTAAACTTTACTTCATGGTGTGAACGGAAAATTTGCAGATGTATGTATAAAAGAACGATATTGGTTGAAATGAGGAGGACATACAAAAAGAAAGTGCGGAAAAGAAATTTCATGGAAAACGGACCAATATTGGTGAAGATAGAGTTACGGTACTTTACTTTGTCATAAATGCACCCAGATGGCAGGCAATGTAAGCGAGAATATAAATGTGGATCTGGAGTGTTTCAAAAACAAGGCATCAGGAAAAGTCTGTGGCGATGTGAGCAAAAAGGATTGAACAAGTTACTCCGGATAGAGCTACATTAAAATGGGTATTTTACTGTTTATCAAAATGTTCCGAATTTGGGCTAAAAACATATTTATCTGACATTTTCAAGGTCGCTGATCACGAAGAAATAACCTTTATTGCGCAAAAAAATTTTTGTTTGAAAATTTTTAAATTTGAAAAAACAATTTTTTGCATATTTTTTTCTGTCATTTTACTTGATAAGATATGTGAAAATTCAAGCTTCTGCTTAAATGACGGTTAGGCTTGAGCTTTGGTCTGCTTAGGTCGAGGTCACTTCCGCTTAGATCGAGGTATAGATGCTTAGGTCAATGTATAGATGCTTAGGTTGATATATAGATGCTTAGGTCGACCTAAATTGGGTACGTTATTCTGCATTCCACTGTTTGAATCTTCAAATGGTTGGAACTTTGAGATAATCCAAAAATGCTGTTTACATTGTATTTGAGTAGAAATCTTTGGCTACAATTAAGAATATGGTACTTTTAGAAAAGGAGCAAAATGAATACAGAATGCCAAAATTTTTGTGCCAAACTGGTAGAACATGATAAATTGAAGCGCGGAAAAAAATTGGTGAAAATCTGAGCCATACTTGCAAAGTTGCAGGCAACTGTCGATTTGAGTGTTGGGTGGGACGATTAAACGACTCGATCCAAGGACTTACACATTTGTCAGAAATGAATAATATGGGCTGAAATTATGGAAGGAAGCATAACAATGAAAGAGAAAGAAAAAAGGCGCGGAAAGCTGTTTGAAATTTTAAAAAACTTTTAAAAAATTTCCATTTTTTGCATGTTTTTTTAGTTTTACTTGATAAGATATAGGAAAATCTAAGTTTTTGCTTCTAATATGCTTAGGCTTAGGCTTAGTATATCCAAAAAGGTGTTTTAAGCTGCTTAGATCGACGTCGCTCCCGCTCAGGTCAATGTATAGATGCTTAGGTCGATGTATAGATGCTTAGGTCGATGTATAGATGCTTAGGTCGATGTATAGATGCTTAGGTCGATGTATAGATGCTTAGGTAGATGTATAAATGCTTAGGTCGATGTATAGATGCTTATATTGACGTAAATTGGGTATCTACATGTGATTCTGCATTCAGCTGTTTGAATCTTCAAATACTTAGGTCAAGTAGATGCTTGCGTAGGTCGAGAAGAGGCTAATTAACGAAACCCATAGCTTTTGTAATATTGATTATAGCCCTCTTTCTTACGACGAACGCCTTAACCAACTTAACGTGTGTCGATTAGAATTATGTCGCCTTCATGTTTGCTTATGTATGATGTATCAAATTATTAGTCAAAAATCTTGTCTTTCCATGACAGACTTTTTGTGCTTAATCAAAATACTACTCGCTGCACAAATCGTTTCAAGCTAGTTGTTCCTCTTGTCCGTTCTGATTTACGAAAATTTGACTTTTTCTTTAAGTATATCTCTGTTTGGAATCACCTACCTGATTTTGTAGTCTCTTCCCTAACTTAAATATATTCAAATCCAGATTAATTGATGTCGACTTATCCAAATTAATTTTAGGGCGGGCTTAAACCGTCATTTTCATGACTCGCTCATCGCCTTTTGCTGTACGCTTTTATTCTTTTGACCGTACGTTTTATTACTCTTTTACATCTTTCGTAATTGTCGCGTTTCAGTAATAAATTATTTCATTCATTCAAGTACTGAGCGAAAAAATCCGCTCTTCTGAAGCTTATTTCATAGTATCCTGAAAGCATATTCTTAACTTACTCCGAAATCTTTAACTGGATGTAAACAATGATAAAAATAGTAGAATTACAAAAAAATTTCTTAAAAACTTTATGCAGAGCATTACAAAAATTTTCGGCTTAATTCTAGAATAGATAGAAGTCACAGAATTTAAATTAATGGGGATTTATCGAAAGATTAGTAGTTGTAAGGAAGATATTCAAAAGAAATTATCGACGGAAACCATTTAGAAGGGGAGAAATTGAGGAATGAAGTTGTAAAGCGATAGAAGCACAAAGCATGGGAAGGCGACTGCCGTAAATCGGCGTATTGATTGATCTAATGTATACTGATGCATACGTTTGTATGTATATAGGTACGCAATGTTTAGGGAAGAGGCGACTGCAAAAAGCGTCGCAATGATTGATCGAATTGTCTTGTGTACATAGGTATGTAAGTAGGTAGGTACATAGGTAATATGTTCATTAGCGAAGGCGACGAGCGATAATGCTGACGATTGATGAACCTATTATGAATTAAAGAAGAACAGGTTAATTCGAACATACGTGCACACGATGAACGTTTATAAAGGACCTATGTAGGTACATAACGATCCACAATGCATTTATTGGTTTCTATGTATAGCTTGAACGAACATTATGTACTTAAATGAATACACTGCGATCGGTCGATGTAAGTTTACATGACTATCATAAAAGAATGTAAGTTAGGCCAATTTACTGTTGCCTTGATAGAACACTCCGTTCCTAATGCATTGGATAAATGTTGTGCTTAACATCAGACAGGTGATCTGTGGAACACATCTAAGTGACAATTCTTTATGTACTGTAGGGTGTTAGATTAGTAATCTTTTGCTCGCGTGGAGTCGACGTAGGTTCTCTATGCAAATTTTTTATTATCATGAGTGATTTACGTAGTAGGCGCTTGTTTGGTCGCGAGAATTATTTATTACGGATAGTTTTAGATTAGTAACCTTATGCTCACGTGGAAGTCGACGTTGCTTTTCTATGCAAATTTTTTATCAATCATATAAGTGATTTACGTTGTTCCGGACGCGAGAATTGCTTATTCCGGTTGTTTACGCTCTACCGTTCTGCTGTGTAATACGCATTTCGTATATTGGATTGTGATCAAGATTGTTATGCTTTGCGCAGTTGCTGCGTTCTAAGAATGTACCTTAATCTTACAGAAATTAAATAGCTATCCGACGATTCGGCAGAAACACTGACAATTGGTATAAGATTGTCAATTAGTTAGTATCGAAGGAGCCGGATTAAAAATCTGATAGGTGTGGCGGAGCATTGAAATTAACCGTTTCGACAGCGGCTAATCAGATTTCGTTTTGACGTGGCACATTTGTGGAACGCTCGATACTGCTGATATACGAATTTTATCATCAGATTTCGTTTCGACGTGGCACATTAATCGAACGCTCGAAACTATTGATATACGAAATTTTATCCTCGCGACTCCTGAAAGGCGTACGATTGTCTGGATCAGCACGGAAATCAAGAGATAAAAGTTAGTGAGAATTTACACTTCAGTAATTATAATAATGGTCATGTACACCATCCGGTGATCAATCTTTTTTGTTAGTGTTTGTTAGAAAGGGAAGGATTACGTATATTTTGACAAATAAGGGTGCTAGCGTCATTTTCTTCCTAAGTCTCTTCTAATATTCATTTTTTAGGCTTAGGCTTAGTATGTGCCTTCACATTGGTGCCAGGGGATGATGTAAGCCTGGTAGACAAACGGGCGAAAATTGGCGTGTTTAGCCGAGCGTAGCGATGCACATTTTTTGCCCCTTCTCTGTCTTAGGCTGATCATGCCGCCTGCACCAATCTGAAGCCGCGCAGAGCTCTAAGATTAATTTTGATTAAGGTGAGAGCACATAGCATTTAGTGCGAATTCAAGTAGTAGTTTTGACCTAGGCTAGTTGAAAAAAACAGACGGAAACGAAAGTGAGGAAATAAAATTTTTTGAAATTTTTTTTTTCAAATCAAAGGCTTTTCCGCTCTGTTTTTTCAACTTTCTGTTAAAGATTCGCGCTTGAGAATCGCATAAAAACGCTGTATTTTTGAAATTCAGCGTGTGAGCTGTTCTAGAGTTCGCCCAAATTTTCTCTTTAATCTAGCTTTACGCGCAGTATAACTTTCGTAATTTTTTGTAATCTGCAACCGTTAAAATGACAGAAAAATATGTTTTTAATGAAAATTGGAAACTTCTGAAAAACTGCAAAAATTCCTTAAAGTGGCTCAAAATGGTGAATGTCCAAGGATGGTGTTTGAAGTACCGCAACTCTGTGAATTTTGTATGGATTTGGTTTATTTCCTTTTTCCGCGTCTTTTAGTGACATAGAGTATCGTTTTTGTGCAATTGTATGGCAGTTCTGCCGAAATGGCGCAAAATCAGTTCACACCATATTCTTCAAAAACTCCAAAATTTCGCGCTCTACTAGGAATATCACGATCAGTATATGTTATTTCTGTTGAAATTTGAATTTCCTTCCTGCAGTAAAGCATTTTAGCCAATTCTGAAGTCGCTTTTGACAATAAAAACTATAATCTATCAAATCGCCATTTGATAGATTATAGTTTTTATTGTCAAAAAAGAGTCGATAGGATTTTCAATCATAGCGTAGTTCTAGACCAGATTGTCGATAAAAATGCTGCAATTGGCGTGGCGCGGCGCGGCTTAAAGATTAATAACAAGTAAGATTCAAATCAATTCGGCGCGAAGCGCCGAAAAATTTTTCAACTTTAACCTCTCTTAGACGCATTTTTGCATTTTAAAACCGGACAAAAGCGGACCAACAGCCTAAAAAACCGGACATCGAAAACCGGACATGACTGTCGACTGGACAAAACCGGACATCAAGCCTGAAAAGCGGACATAAATGTCCGGTTTCCGGCCGAGTTGGCAATGGCAACCCTGGTCTTTACCACTCCGCCGACTCCTGCTAGCATATATTTCTTTATGATAATTTTACAAAACTACATTACCTGCGTTCCAGTTCACATATATTCCAAAATTTACATCTTAAGAAACATATACATAATGTGCCTACTTACTATTCAACATGCTCCTTGTTTACAGCAAACTGCGAAAATAACTAACTGATCATCACCCTATCTTACAGTTTTTTTGTAACCACTGCGTATCTACTTCAAGCGATTATACAATACGCATTTTACACAGTTGATTATTCCTGCTAATTTTATCCTCTTTGCCTGATCTAAGTAACAATCATGTTTGTAAATCTCATTTACCTGCATAATTTATGCAACGACAAGCATTTATTACTTCAAAATATGACAAGCTAGCATCTCGTGCCTACTTAAGGGACCTACTCTTGTCCACATTGTACTGGTCCATTGTCCATCTGCGAAGACAGATCTCGGTAAAACTTCTTCCTCTCGAAACGGAATTCTGAAAAAATCAAAATCTAATTTTGCACTTTCAAGCACCGATGGTTGGCGCTGGAACTGTCACAACAAAGTTTCAATTCGTAAGCAGAAGGCACAGCATTGCTCCTTACTGCTGAATTCCGGTAATACTTTTTTTGCCAATTCTAAATTAGCTGGGTTTCAAATCCTCGAATTAACTAACCTCTGGGTTAGCAATGTTCAATTGAATATTATTGTGAATTAGCTAGAAAATGTCGATGAAAACTGCTGCTGCTGTGGATTCCAGCTCTTCCTGAAGGGAAGTTGTTTACAGTGCTTTTGTAGATCAGCAAAGAAAATATTGGAGGTGTTGGGAAGCCGGTCGAGATAGACAGAGTCGAAGAGAGCTGGGTATTCGGCGGCTATGAGAGGAGGAGCACTGGTCGTGTCTTTATGGTCACTGTCCCGAATAGGTATCCATTCCTTTGCTGTTAACAAAAGCATTGTAACGACATTTCCCTCTACTTGAAAGCTGTTTCCTTTTCAGAAGTGCCGAAACTCTTTTGCCGATAGGTAATACAAGATTTTATATTGCCGGGTACCCGACTGCTGCAAAGCTTACAACTTTCTAGATCAAGCAAGTGCTTCAACAATTCCACCCAGTCAACCATTCTATTAGCCTCAAAGATCCTGGAACCAGTAAAGAGCTTTTTATTCTCTTCACATAGATCTCAACTTAACCTAGCCACCTTTTTTATCATTCAGATGCCTATACTAATGCTATTGAGGGTAGTTGGCCTGCTGCTAAATCCACCATGTCCAGCTCTTGGTCGCCGTCAGTCCAACTTGCCTGGAAACCTCGCTAAGTACCTACATGTTTCTCAAACGTTGTAGGGACAGTAGCACCGATCCGTATCGATTCAGTTTTTTAAGCTTCGCTGGCTCTTTGTATAATCCAACTTCTGATCATACCTTTTTTGCCAAATGTGAGCCATTATGAGTAGGACCAATATATTGCATTGCATAGTGTGTGCACATATTCGTCATCTCCTAGCTTTTCACTTCGATCGTTCATTTGACAGTTTTGTTCGTTTTGTCTCTTGTATTCCCGCGTACATAACTATAGTGTTAGTTCCCTGTTGCGCAACAAATCTGACGACCTTGCTTTTGGTGCATCTTGTCTTTATATGTAATTTAGGTACCTTCCTATGTATTTATCATTACACAGACCATAAACTCTTTCTCCATACCTTTCTTTGTCCTTTAGCAAACGTGGACTGAACCCAATCTCGGAATTTTTGGCGAATATGTGTACCTCGCCAAAATTTACAAATGACATATATTTCGGAACAACTCGACGAGATGAGCATTTTAAATAAAAACTCTCAGTCGGTCCCAGTCAAAAGTTACAGCCATTTCTAATTTCAACCTTTTATGTATCTTAAAGATATCATATAGGAAGTGGTAGCTTCCTATATATATGTTTGACTCTGGGGAGGGTCTTATATTGACTGTGCTACTTTTTTCGTTTATTTTGTTAATAAAAGGTCTGGATTTGATCGTATTAAAATGATTTTTTTAGAATCAATAGCCCTAAGCAGACTATATTCCGGATTTCAATTTTTTTATTGTTTTGGTTTGAAATTAAGTGATTTTTTCGATATCGTTTTTTTGCTGTTATCTCGGTTTTTGAAAGCAGATTTAATCGTGTAGCCTTAAAAAATATATCAGCAGAAAGAGCTGAAGTTTTCTACAAAGGTACTTCTTTTCTCAATTCTCTAAAGTCGAAATTAAGGGATGGATTAAGTTTTAAAAGAAAATGTTTTCTCGATATTAAACATCAGTATTTTTTGCTCTTTATTTTGAGTTTTCCAGTGATAATTGGTGTTTTTATCTTATTTTCATATTCTTCTAATTGATAACCATTTATCTGATGTTTAATTTGTTAATTTATTACTTACGGTTTGTTAGTATATCATATAATTTGCATATGATAATTTTATGAAGAATTATATTGTTCTCACGTATGACAGGATTTACTGTGCTACTGTGTTAAGTTATATATGGTTCGATAGGCGGTTAAAAATTATACAACTTCCTAAAATTTGAATTCTTAGTTTTGACCTGTTAATGTTTTATCTAATAAATTAGAGATGAACAATTGTGAATTCTTTAGCAGTATGCACAGAGGCTGATTTAAGCAATTAATTGCTCGATTGATTCCATCGGGTCCAACCCGTAAATCCTACTAATGAAAAAGATAGGGAGAAAGAAATAGCATGATAAGCATAGGTATCCACACACGGAGCCTGGACCATGACAGTCATAAGTAACAACACCCGGAGCCTGGGAGAAACGGGAGAAACGGGCGGAAACCGTGATACGCATAGGTAACCACACCCAGAATCCGGGAGAAACGGGAGAAACGGCGAAACCATGATAAGCATAGGTAATCACACCCGGAGCCTGGGAGAAACGGAGAAACGGCGAAACCATGATAAGCGTATAGGTAACCACACCCGGAGCCTGGGAGAAACGGGAGAAACGGCGAAACCATGATAAGCATAGGTACGTAACCACAGCCGGAGCCTGGAAGAAACGGGAGAAACGGCGAAACCATGATAAGTATAGGTAACCACACCCGGAGACTGGGAGAAACGGAGGAACGGCGAAACCATGATAAGCATAGGTAACCACACCGGGAGCCTGGGAGAAACGGGAGAAACGGCGAAACCATGATAAGCATAGGTAAGTCCAAACCCGAAGAAACGTTTCTCTCGGAAGAGACGTTTCTCCCACCAAGAACATTTCTGATGGGAAAAGCGTTTCTCCCGGGAGAAACGTTTCTCCATCCGAGGGAAATTTTGATGGGAGAAACGTTTCTCCCACTCGGGGAAACACTAGTAGGATTTACGGGTTGGCACTTCCATCGCATACGTGTGTATTAGGCATTTGTCCATTGTCATTTGTTTGCGTTTTATACGATACTAGCTGAGCTACCCGGCGTTGCCCGGGCTGAACTTAGGCCTGATAGCTATATGGAATTGAGATGTCTCTTGTATTTTTTATTTTTCGGGACTTTTGATGTTTTTGGGATATTTTAAAAAAATTGTTGGTAAAAACCATATTTTATTTTTTAGATTTTTTCTAAAATGTTTTTTCGTCAACCATTTTTTTGATCAAATCCATATTTTTGACGTTACAGAATGATTTTGAAAATTCTTTAGCCAAAATCACATTTTTGATGTTTTGGGATGTTCTGGGAATCTTTTCGGTCAAACGCATATTTTTTGATGTTTTAAAATATTTTGTTTGTTGTAGCAAAGGGTGTCATATATCACGTGATATCTTATATCACTCATATGTTATAGCAGAGGGTATCTCCTATCTTATATCACTGCATGTTATGGCACAGACAGGGTATCTTATATCACATCATTGTACCGTATAGCATTGCCCATCTTGTAGCATTATGTAGGCTATATTACGTCCGATCCTATGTTATAACGCACGCAGCGGCAAAAGTACCGTAACCCGAAAATAGTGTAAACTGAATTTATTCCGATTTTCGAAATTTGGCAAAAAATCGGCCATGTCCCGAAATCGGCCATGCTTAAGCATAGGGACGCCTCCCGCTTCACCCCTGTACATTTTTTGATCAAATCCATATTTTTGACGTTACAGAATGGTTTTGAAAATTCTTTAGCCAAAATCATATTTTTGATGTTTTGGGATGTTCTAGACCATTTTTTTGGTCAAACGCATATTTTTGATGTTTTAAAAATTTTTTGTTTGTTGTAGCAAAGGGTGTCATATATCACGTGATATCTTATATCACTCATATGTTATAGCAGAGGGTATCTCCTATCTTATATCACTGCATGTTATGGCACAGACAGGGTATCTTATATCACATCATTGTACCGTATAGCACTGCCCATCTTGTAGCATTATGTAGGCTAGTATTACGTCCGATCCTATGTTATAACGCACGCAGCGGCAAAAGTACCGTAACCCGAAAATAGTGTAAACTGAATTTATTCCGATTTTCGAAATTTGGCAAAAAATCGGCATGTCCCGAAATCGGCCATGCTTAAGCATAGGGACGCCTCCCGCTTCATCCCTGTACAGGGTGCATGGGTGGGGTTGGTGAAATTTGAATGTCGCTACTACACCCCCAGCCGGTAGGCCGAGCTCGGGCCAAAACATCAGCCCACCAAGTGTTATGGGGCCGGAGCCAACACCGGACATACAAACACACTTTCACAAATATATAGTAGATGACGACCACACCTGGGCGTGGGGGTTTTGGGGGTTATGTACCCCCGAGAAACCAAAATACCCCCTCTCTCAGAAATCAAAATACCCCCCCCCCCTAGAATTCAATTTTTGAAAATTTTTTGTTTTGTCGCAATTTTTTGATGCCAATGGATATTGCTTGATGAGAAACGTTGAAAAATATTGTTTTTCGCCATACCACTATTTTTAAGGCCCTTTTTGACCTTTGAAACATCTTGCACCCCCCCCAATTTTGTTGCTGCCCACGTATGATGACGACTATATTCCTATGCCACCACTTGAAATGATATACGTAACATAATGTCGATTTATCTACCTAAGTAGGCACTTTGCCTGATGAGCGAGAAAAGTGTTAGGTAGTTTCGTCATGCGTTTGCCCTCGATGAGATTTCAGTTTGAAATGTGTTTGCCTTAATTGTCAGCGTTATAATCAGTGAATGTGTGCAATAATACGCGTTATCATGTAGTCTGTTTGAAATAAGCTTGCTGTATGATTTTAATTGTTTTAGCAAACAATTTTCTGAATGTCAAATAACTAGAGAATCATCCAGGACATAGTCGACAATAAATGCATTTTTGAGCTCTTCTCTATTCGATAGTAAAAAAGAGCTGTAAAAAAATTTTCAAAAATTTTCAGTTTGTTCTTTTTGTACAAGCCAAAATTAAGCGTTTTAACATTCAACAGGTGTTTCTGCTGATTTCGGCTTCCTCAATAATACTATTCCTTGTGTTTCTTAGTTACTCTGTTTGTAATTTCATAAGTATTTATACGCTAGTTGAGTAGTTGTTGGAAATGCATGGAGGACAAACGCATGACGAAAAAATCTTTGATGTCGTGATTTGTCAGACTTAATATTGCGTTGGATTGAAATCGATTGACTCACATGAAAGTACAATTCTGCAGGATTAAGTCGCTAACAATTGCACTTTATTGTACTTTTTTCGTGAAGGTGAAAACTTGATCAAAAAATGGAATGTAAATAAGCCTGTGAGATTTTTAAATTGTTTGACCTACCGTGTTATTTACCATTTATTGCCTTATTTTTTTGTTAAGATGAAAAGTTGATCAATAACTGGCATATAAATATGCCTATGAGACTTTTGAATTTTTTTGATTTACCGCATTATCGACCATCCCACCTGGCTGACTCGCCTTATTTTTTTTGTAAGTTGAAAAATTGGGAATTTAATAGGCCCATGAGATTTTAGACTTGTATTTGACTTATCGCGCTGTCCAACCATCATACTTGGCTGACTTGGCTTTTCGTAAAGATGAAAAATTGATCAGTGAGTGGAAACCGAATGGGCCTGTGAACTTTTTGAATCGTTTTGTGAACTACTGTGTTATCGACCATCCCACGTGGCAGATCAACCTTATTTTGTCGTAAAGATGAAAAATCGATCAGTAAGTGGAAACCAAATGGACCTATGAGCTTTTTAAATTATCTTTGACCTACCGCTTTATCAGACCATCCAACCTTATTAACTCGCTTTATTTTTTTTGTAAAGATGGAAAAATGATCAATATTTTGTAAATTTTGCTTACATAGATAAGCACAGAAAAAATAGTTTTTAGAATCTAATAAGGTAATATTAGAAAATTTAGGTTTTACCACAAAAATCCTCGAGATTTTAAAATTGTTTTTTGATTCACTGCGTTATCAACCATCCGACCTGTACGTAAACATGATTTTTATGTATTTCAGCGGTTGTACCGGTTGTTGACCTTATTTTGGCCCAAAAAGTCCCATTCGTAAAGATGAAAAATTTATCAGAAAGTGGAATCCAAATGGGCCTATGAAATAATGAAATAGGTCGAATCCTTATTTGTTTGTAAAGATGAAAAATTGATCAGTTTGTGGAAACAAATGAGTCTACGAGGTTTTTAAAGTCTTTAACTAATCACCTCATCGACCATCCACCTGGCCGACTCGCTGTCCATTTTTTATTTGTCTTCGATGGGAACAATTATATTTTATAATATTATTTTGTGATGGTTTTACAAAGCAACTGTGGATGTGTCTTACAACACACGTTCTTTAAATTCCGTATTCTGATCACTCCACTATCGCTCTTTGACAGCTGAAATTTTGATTGATTTTTTCGTTTATATAGATACCTTTTGTTTTTATCAGGGGATCCAGGGAACGGGGGAGGGGCGGAGCGGAACCCTTAATTTTTTCACGTAGTGTCAAAAATAGCTCAAAATAAACTTATACTCGTACATAGCACTAAGTATCTTTTTCTTTTTACTTGTCGTTTTTTTCGATAGACAGATTCATTCTTGATAAAAATCTTACTATTTTTCTAACTTTTTTAACCGATAAATCATTATAAGAATAAATTATTAGATCGTATTAGAATTACGGTCCTGATGTAGAGATTGTGTCCCGATTCTCCGACCGTCCCGCGTGGATTTAGAATCAGCTTCAATTGTTGAGATGAATTTGAGTATTGCGAACTTAGTATTAATGTTCGCCATTATACGGATTCTAATTATGCTGAAATGCTTGGCATAATTCGAGTTGGGAATCTGTTGGATTCGGATTTGTTGGCTTTAAATGACCGATAGATTTCCAATATGGGTTTTAATATATCTCCGGATAGGATGGATGACGTATATACCCGAGCGTGGGGTTTGGGGGTTCCCCCTAAGAATCCGAAATACCCTCCCCCAGAATTTAATGTTTGAATTTTTTGTTTTTGCAATTTTTTATGTCAATTGATAGTACCCAATGAGAGACGTTGGAAAATTGTATTTTTTTCGCCATACCACCATTTTTAAGGCCATTTATTGACCTTTGAAAAAATTTGCACCTCCCTCCCCAGAACTTTGGTGGCGCTTACCTTTGATGACGTAGCAAACTTTCTATAAAGAAAAATGTGGTCAAGTCGGACAATAACTATGTGTGTGTTTGTTTAGCAAGAATGAACAAGGTGATAAATTTATCTAATCGATGCTTTGTTCACAGAATATTAAAGTTGTGGAAATTTTATTAATTTATAAGTGTTTCACTCATTTCAAAAAGAAGGAAGAAAATTTAAGAAACAAGTTCAATGCAAAAGAAGTAAGTGATACTTTTGGTTTAGAAGACATTTTAAAAATTAGCCCCTAAATTTCTGGGGGATGCAAGATTTTTCAAAGGTCAAAAAATGGCCTTAAAAATTGTGGTATGGCGAAAAAAACATTATTTTTCAACGTTCCTCATCGAGCATCATTTATTGGCATCAAAGAATTGCGAAAAAGAAAACGAAAAAAAATTTAAAAATTGAATTCTGGGGAGTATTTTGGTTTCTCGGAGGATGCATGCCCCCAACCCCCACGCTCAGGTGTGATAGATGCGCGTGTTGCAAAGGAATAATAATGTTCAAGCAGGTTTGGTAAATGTGTTGCTTGGGAAACGTTGCAGAGATTCTATTTGAAAATAAGATTGGTAAATGTATTATGGTTAAGTTTGATGTAATTTCGGAAATTTAGAAAATTGAAAGAGTTGATGTCGATTTTTGGATAGCTAAAAATTTAAAAATTAATGAGCATCAATATCCACTGTTTAGCAAATGCTATTACAATTCACAAGGCTGAAGGTTTGATACTGGATTGTCTGTTACGGCAGCTGTGTTGTGTCGTTATGTATATGTAGAAAATTGAATACGATTTCGTTGCCTGATAAAATGTACTGCAACAGAGATTCTGTTAGGGAATATAAGCGTTTGAGAGAAAAAATTGGTTTGCAAAGATAGACAAATGGAATTCTTGTTTGGAGAAATTTGCAAAGAAAGATTGTTATATTTTTTGCAAAAATTTTAATCTTCTTGCCGAGAGAAATGAGCTGATATGAACAGTTGAATGTCGCTAAAGTCGGATGCACTAGAATTAGTTGTAAAAAACTTCCGAAATACGGGAGTTCTTGTTATGAAAATTGTGTTCTTCAAAGTTTGCTGCTTATGTCCTACTTTTGCAAAACATTGAAAATTTTATTGAAAAATTCAGTCGTTTTGGAGTTTTGTAAATTAGAAGCGCTTGTTGGTTCCGTGTTTAATTTGGATGGTTTGCGGAATCAAAATACGGAAAAAAAACCGTTTTTTCAGCCATTTTACACCACAGATTTCGAACTTTACACCCCCATAAACAACTCAATATTACATTTTCTTGAACGCGGCTTGCTTCGACGTGTAAGCCCTTAAAAGTAACTTTATTTCTATTTTATTCAATTCATTTCTACTCATAACCGAAAAATTTGGCAGAGAAATCTTGGACAAAATCTGTTTTTTTTTCTTCATCCACTAGCAAGATAGCCCTTAATCCGTAGTACATTTCTGTCAGAAAAATTTCTTAAAACTCATAAGCGGAGTTGTTGGCAGACATAAACAAGTCGAAAACTCGACCAAAATGTGTCTTTTCAACCCCAGATTTTCGCACTCTTTACACTCCCATTCGAGAACTAAGGCTATATTAAAAAAAACAAAAAAGTGTCATCTGCAGAACCTAAATAGATGAATAAGTCAAATGAAGCGCATGGTTTTGTTGAAAGAATTGAAAAAATGAAAAAAGTTTGTATTCAGAAGACTTGAAGCCACTATTCTTTTTTAAATCCACATGTGAGAACGGATACGTCAGCCATTGCACCAACCGCAGCCAAGATTTCAGCTTGATTATACTATATTAAAAAATATTCATCATTCTACTGAAGTTTAAGAATAGTGCATTTATGATAATAAAAATAATAATTTATTAAAGACGAGTCAAAAACCTCTGAAATAAGAAAAATCTGATCAAACAATATGCAATACGGAGTCATCTATCGGCATTAGAAAATAGATGTATAATTCAAAGTTCACCTCTTCATACCTCAACAAACACTGGTTGTAGAAAGGTTTAAAGGTCAGATTCGTTATTCTGACCTTACGAAAAATATTTTTTTTAAATTCATCATCCACGACGCTCTAGGCGAAAAATTTTTGTCTCAGACTCTTTACAATAAACCGCCTCTAAATTTGAAAATATTACTTTAAAAAAATAAAAAATGGCTCCCCTAGATTTTATAACCGTCTACCTTTTGAAACCAATCAGACTGCATAGAATGTAAAAAAGACTTAGATATGCTTGAGTACATGAAAACAGTGCAAAAAAACCATCTAATTTACACTCCTGTGCAACAACTAAAATTTCGTGTAAAGAAATTTTAAGACCAGATTCGTAACTTACTGATCAGGAAAAACATTTTAAAAAAGTGGCCCTCCGCCGATCATTTGAATTTTGTGGTGTAAACTTTACACACTCACGACTAGCTCGGTATTGAGTGTAAACAAAAAAAGGAGCATCTAAGTTTTTTATTATCTACCTTTAAAAAACACCGCACCTCCATGGTATGTGCCGTTGTTGCTATGAGTGGGGACACAAATTTCGCACTCGCTGTGATAAAGATATAAGAAAAAAGGATGGCCAAGTATATCATAGGTAGCGCTATCGCGCTACCTATGATAAAGAACACATAAAAGAGTGACACACCTTACTTGAATGCGTTTCTTTAAACTCAATACAGATTTACTTCAATTGATGTGAAGTTAAAACTCTGAGGTAAAAAAACATGTCTTCGACCTGTTTTTGATAGTCAACTACTCTCATCATGAATTGACTGGCGCAAACTATTTTAAAAATATGGTAATGCCCAAACATGATCCTGAGCGGAAGAGATTCGGGGAGGAGTTTTCAACCCCCTCTACCCCCGCCGAAAAAAAAATGACCCCCTCAATAATTTCATCCCCCAGAATCTGCAATTTTTTGGAAGTTTCCAAAAATTTGTTAAAATTCGTAAAAAAGTTGGTTTTTTATGCGTTTTGATGTACTTTTTGCTCAAAAGTGTAAATTTTTTGGCGCTTCCCGCCATATACTCATGTTTTGACTATATTCTATTCAATTTTTTGACTTTTTCCATTTTTACATTTTTTTCTGTTTTTCTGCTCTAGAACGATAGAGCATCCTCAGAAACGCCAAAAAACGATGTTTCTGAATCGAAGCTACAATTTTTGGCCCAAAAAAGGCACTTTAAAATTTCACCCCCCCCTCCCCCACTCTCCAGAATTCCCATGTTGTGATGTCATTGTTAGACATCCCACTTAGTCTCGTTTTTTATACTCAACACTGAGTTAGTCTTGGAGAGGTGTAGCTTTTCGTCTGACAACTTCTGCTGATGGTCTCGATTAAATGAAACAGACGATATCTAATCGCCAACTATACTCGTAAAACGATTATGATAAATTACTGCAATTCAAATTTTTTCACAGTAGTCTATTTCACGATATCTTGTGCATGAAAATCAATTATCAGCCATCAAATGAGTAGCTACAAAACTGACTTCTAGTCAGCCTACTGTAATACAAATTAGCACAGACAAACTTGAATGCCTCTCACTTAGTATGCACTACCGTGATTTTCTCTCAGTCTGAACTGATTTTTTAATCGATTTACATTGATTCAAATATGGTGTTCCAAGCACAAGGTTTCGTGAAGTACGGTAACAAGTAAGAAATAAAAACAGATGTGTCCGGCATCACAAGCGAAAACCGACTAAATCAATCTCAATGCCTGTTTAGGGTTTAAATAAAGTTTAAACTTTCTTCTAAAGAGATAAACATACATAATTTTTGATGCAGTTATTTTATGCACTCACGATTACCCAGTTTGTTGTATACATTCACGTATTATTACATTAGGTAGGTAGTACATTATAAAGTAATATTATTTGTAAATATTGAAAGGTAATTATTATACCTGTTAATTCAATCATGCATAAATCATATGATTGGAATATGCAAATTAAATCGTTGTTTAGAGTAGTGCAGTTGCAAGTGCCGAATACGTTGTACATCGGTCTATTTCACGAAATCTCGTGCTAGTGGACGATTTTTTGATTGCTATAAACCGACCACAAATAAATATAATCAAAACTTTATTACATAAATAAATATAATCAAACCTATATTATTAATATAATCGAAACGTAATAATTGATTCGCTTGCACAAGGTTCCGCAAAATAAGTACCTATTTCACATCTTTCGGCTGAGCGTCCTGATTTTCTATCAGAAAGAGAAATCAATGTTCAGCGCACTGCGATAATAATCAAAAATGCCTATCGATCGAATATTGTAGAGTACCTTACCTACCTATGTATTTCAATGCCCTAAAAATCCGTCCAATAGAAATTTTTTTTAGATTCTCTAAGTAAAATTTTCTACAATTGCGTTTTGCATTTTCCAGCAGAGCTGTTTGTTGAAAATCCTGATTAATCATACAGATGCAGAGCATGGCCAATCTGGGCACGTTATTCCGCCCGCAGTTTCTGGTCAATGTCAACCACTTTTAAAGAACATACGTATTTTCAACCATTTTTAGCCTTCATTCTGCTGGGTCTAGACCAAAGATGCACAGCATGGCCGATCTAGGAAGGGGTCAAAAATTGAGCGTTTTTGGGCCAAAATGATCTCAAAAACTGGCATAAGCGCTAAAATAGCGTTAAATATACGTTATTACACAGCTCTGGTCAATCTAAAGCACTTTTGAAGGGAATTTTCAATTTTCATTATTTTTCAATCTTTATTTTGCCTCATTTTTCCCACGAAATTTTCCATTTTTACATTCTGTTTGATTTAATTAGTTATACCTATTACCATAGTGGACAAAATGTTACTAAGAATAGAATTCTGGGGTCTACAGTAACCTGCGAGGGGTTTTTTAACTTCTGGGAGGTACAAACTCCCAAAACCCCCACACCCATGTGTGTTCTGAACCCCCAAACCCCTCCCAACGTGCATTTCTGGTCTAGACCCTCAATATCCCATTCCGCCGGTCTTCCCATACCCCAAATTCTTTATTCCGACTGTCGGTAGCCTATTTTTCACTTGAAATTAAAAAATTTTGATATTTCATATTTGCGTTCCTAGTACTTCAGACTTATTCGAGAGTAGTTATAACTTTTCATCAAAGGATATATGTAGGTGCATATGAACATACTCGTACATACAGATAGGCTTGTTCTTTCCAACTAATGTTTTGTCAACCAAAATTATTGGCTTGATTTTCGGCCAAATCCACATAACTGCCCAAATAGCTGGGCGGCAAGCCCGGTACGCTAATAAATAGTCCGGCCGCTTTTGTATCGACGTTATTCTTACTCGCTCCTCCCAATAAACCATTATTTAATTTTAATTTTTCGACCGGTCCAGTTGAACTTCTTCTAATTTCCTTCATCAAATTTTCGACAATTCTGCGTAAAAGATTCGGCTCGCTTTGCCTATCATTTGCGTCTAAAAATCGGCTTTGTGGAGAAAAATTTGCATAATTGTCAACCGAATCGTACGGTCTGCGGTAAGCATGCTCGTCGTGGGGTAAAGGCTTATAATTTCCGGAACTTGTTGGCGGAACTTCCCATAGGCTGAAAAACATTTTGAATGCCTTAAATGTGAAATTATTACGCACGCAGCGTTGGCAAAGTCTGACTGGGACAAAGACAAAGACTTATGAGATTAAATTTTTTTTGAGTCTTGTCCCCTGGGACTAGACAGGGATTATATCTTTTTAAAAGACTAAGTCTAGACTAGGACAATATCTCAAGAACCTAGTCAGATATTGTCGTTTTTATGAGCAGGCTCATACATTCACTGCTATAAATGAAGCTCTTTTTACTAATATAGCTGGCTTAATTCATCATCTTACTCGCATTTCTGATTATGCATTCACTTTAAAGCGATTTGGGGATGTTTTTTGGGTTTAAAAATCAGAAAAAATTGCTCGATATACATACATAGCTACACACCTGGGCGTGGGGGGTTTCGGGGGGTATGCAACTCCTCCGAGAAACCAAATACTTCTCCCCCAGAAATCAATATACCACCCCCAAAATTCAATCTTAGAAAATTTTTTTCTCGCAATTTTTGATGCCAATGGATAGTGCTCGATGAGAAACGTTGAAAAATGGTATTTTTCGCCATACCACCATTTTAAAGGCAAGTTTTTTTATCTTTGAAAAATATTGCACCCCCAGAATTTGGCGCCGCCCACCTACGCATAGCTACATGCTTTGTGAATCTCTGTTGATGACTTTTTCTGAGCCGTTTTCTAAAAATGTTTTTCTTTTTATCGAAATGCATCTCTAATTTTTTCCTAAAATTTTCTTGCTCTTTGAGTTGTTTTTAGATTGAGGATACAAGTGATTTTCTGGTGATGCAGTCATGGGCGTGAGGATTCGGAAGAAGCAGGTTTTTCACCAGAATCCCGGGTGACCCGCAGAATGAAGTCGTTGGCCTTTGCGATTTTGCCCCTATTGAACTCTGCACTATTTTTGTATGTAAAGTCGAAATGTGAGAAACATTATCATATTAGCGACGTTCTTATTATTGAAATTTGATGATTCGTAAATTTCTAGATGTTTGATGTTCCGTGTATGAGGCTTTTGAAAGACTGTGCCCATTGAAAACTTTGAAACTTTTTCTAAAAATAGGCCGTTTCACATTACACTTGCTTATAAGTTTTCAATTTGGCATATTAATTAATTTATAATATATCGTGAATGAGGTGGCAATGAATCCACTGCATGAAATTCCGCTTTGCGTACCGTGACCACGAGGTGCGAGACAGGGTGGTTGGAGGAGATCGGCCGGTAAGTTTTTTGAGCAAAAATTTTCTTTAAAATTTATGTAAGTCAAAATTGCATAATACTACTAGAAGCAGATTTCAACATATTAACATATATTTTTTAATCCTTATTCGTTTTCGAACCTGATTTTACCTCATTTTGACGAGTAAGTTCTGCCTTTTATTTTCCTTAGCTTGGTTCGGGGTGCACTCTGAACAAACGAGTGAATTCGATTCAACCAGGTACCAAGGGTTGCTAGCCATTATTATGGGAAGCATTACTAGTAAAAATGTAAATCTCTAAAATTCTGATATATAGGCTAGAAAAACGATGAATGAAATATTGTAAATAGAGTAATAAGCCGAAACGATGTATAAAAAATATAAATGTAAAAATGTAAAATATAAATTCTAAAAATAAATATAGAAATATATAAAGAATAAAAATAAATAAGTAAATCAATATAAAAATTAAAATATCTGTAAAAATAAATATAGCGTAATATAAATATGAATAAACATAAATATGCAATACACGACGATGGGTTTATTATGAACTAGTCAGTCGATCAGCCAACCAATGACCAGCCAACTACCAGTAACCGACAGCCAATCAATAGAAAGTCAACCGAACCCCAAACCAGCAACAACCGTTGACCGAAACCACCAACTTTAGAATGGAGCTGCTGGCATCAGTTGGAAGATCGGCTATTGTCCGACGCAATGTATGTGCGTGGAGGGTTTGGATTGGATAGCTTTGTTGAACCCACAGAGCTCAACCCCTCCCAACGATCCCCAGAATTAATTTATTGACATTTTTCGCGATTTTTCGCAATTTTTGTTCCATGGATATCCATAATTTAAGCGCGGCCCCTAATGGGCCAGGATTTTGCGTGCCTTTATGATTGATATCTTAGCTTTAATTTCTTGTCTTAAAAAGTTTCGACGGATCAAAGTATTTTGGACGCTTATTTCATCTTATTGTCTTTCTTACCTTTGCGCTGTATTGTAAAATTGTGCTGGCTGGTCGATGTTTGACAATACTCCCCCGCTGCTTCTTCTTTTGCCACTCAGGTAATCAAATGCGTTTCGAATATTTTTAATTAATAACTCGGTTGGATTTTCCACCTCGTTCCTTACGGCGTTATCCATTCCTAATCCAAAGCGTTCGATGAAGTCTTTCTTGTCGGTTCCTTTGTAAGCAAAATGAAACTGCAAATACAGCTGGTACAGACAGAAGCAAACTAAATCTCACAAAAAAAATTTGGAATTTGTAATTTTTAAATTGAATAAAATTACACATGAAAAATTTTAGAAAAATTTTCTTGATCTCAATAGGAATTCTCCTTCCAATCGATTTGTAGCCGATTCAGTCGAGCGTAAAGTTTGGTCACTGTAGCTCATTGATCAGCTAAAAGTCGCCGGGGAATTCTTAAGATCCAATTTTCGACATTTAAAACACCAAATAAAAAATTAAAAATTTTTAAACTTACAATTTTTTTATTTTTTTCAGAAATTTTGAAAATCAAGTCGAGATTTATTTATGAATAAATTATGATAAATCAATAATTTAATTCTTTCATAATTCATTTCTGAATCCGTGCGTATGTTTCGAACTTAATAGACAAAAAATAAGTTGAATCACCGATAAGCTGAAATGCTAAAGGACTCAGTGGATAGGGCATCGGGACGTAAATACCGCCTAGCGATTTGAGGCTGGTTTCATAGCCACCGGAGCCAGATAAAAAATTTCGAATGGTGCTGGCGATGTCGCCGAAATCGGGCGTCTTCAAATCGGATTTTAATCGAGAATTCGATTTTGAATCGAAATACACGAATTTGGGCACTCGATACACTCTACCGTCTTTGCCAGTCATAGGCAGAAAGGCGTCTTCTGGCGGTGGGGGTATGTAGCCCCCGGTCGGGGTCCACGCTAGACCGCCGGTCAACTTTTGCTTATCATTTATTGGCAAATTTTTCAATTCTCTGAAAAATATTGGCTTTTGTTCCCTGTTCCATATTGGCAACAAGCCAGGAAATTTGGCTTCTGCTCTCGTTTGAGCTTGGAGGTTCGATGCATCATTTTGGCAATGTGTCACCGTGACTAATGTAAAACACAATGCACATATGAAAGACAATCGCAATTTCATTATCAAAAATGTAAAAAATTTAATAAACTGCGACGCAATAAGTACCTAATTAGCGAAACGTAAATACATATGCCGCCGTATTCCGCTATCTAACAATGAGTCTATGTAGGGCATGACCTTTAATATCTTTTTAGTTAAATTTTTGGGTCATTCCTGAATCATATGTACGTATGCATGTTCCGTTAGATTTATTATTAAAAAAAGTGTAACGGAAAACCGGAAACAAAGTTCTTCACTGATTTGAGCCCTTCAAAATGCATCGTAGTTTATTGATTTCAGGAAGAATAATGTAATAAATGTGCTACGTCTTCGATAATTTAATTAAAATATACAATACACATATCATGAAAATATGTAAATACAATCAATTTGTACACATTATGTATTACGCATCTGGATTCATCTCTATTCTTTGAAATGGGAGAAATTAATAAAACAATATTTATGAATTCTTTCTGTTGATTGTTAACAGCTGCGTAGAACGGCGCCTAAATTCTTGGGGTCCGAAGAATCCAAAATTAATCAAAAAGTGAAAAAGCGCCAAAAAATTTGATGAGGGCAAAAACTACAATTTTACGACCTTTCTCATCCATCTCTTCCATCAGCATTAAAGAACGCAAAAAAGACAACACAGTTTTCGAAAATTTAAAATTCTGAGGTCTTCTAGATTTTATGGGATTCCAGTAACTCAATAACCATGCATTCCGTTACCACCTGCATCTTGCTCTAATATGGAAGATCAACGCATAAAAAATAGGATTTCATCGTCGCTTTTATTCATTTTTAATATAACCGGCCAGAAATCACTTTCATTCCATCCTGCTTACGGATCATCTATAAAAGATCTTTATATTAAGATTTCAGTGGCTTACGTCTGTTCCATTCCAAACGAGCCATTTTTTCTTAATGGCTTATTACTGTAGCATAATATTTTACGGTTCAGGTTGTTGCTGCAGTTCATTTGATGTGCCACATGTTGAGCAAAGCACATACCGCACCGATAAGAAGAGTTAAAAGCCATGTGGCAGATCCAGGATTTTCTGACAGGAAAGCGGAACCCAAAATTTTCCCAAAAAAAGTCACACATTTTCCAAAAATTCGTAAGTTCAAGTAACCGGGTTTTCGCTGTCTTTTGATAGGCCTAATGACTTCTGGTGCAAAAAGAAAGTAAAAAAAATTGCGAAACGTCCAAAAATTTCACATGAAAAACTCGCGAAATTAATATAGAAATCGACACGATTCGCCGAAAATACTCGATCGAGAAATCATTGCAGGAGCTACAAAATCTTTATTTTGTATAAGAACTACTCTTCTGACGTGAATTGAACTTTTTTAGAGCGCCAACAGAGTCAGTAAATGTTATTAATGGGTACTGGAAAAATTCTAAAAATCGTGACAAAAACGGCTAAAATCATCAAGAATTCATGTCTATTCTTCAACGCGCACAAATATTTTTTAGACGACAGGAGGGCGGCCGCCCCCGCCATCTCTAAATCCGCAAGTGTTTAAAGCATCCAGCAGCAACGAGAACATAATTTAAGAATCCATTGATGCAATGAAAAATTAATACAATAATAAGACTTCAGCGTAAATAGACCGTTTGGAATGGAACGGACTATAATCGAATACAGTCATAAAATCGAAATCATCTTCTTTAGTCGGCTTACACATTTTGCATTATTTATACTAATTTTTACACTATTTACACTATTTTGCTTAATTACGTGGAGTATGCCTTAAGCGGCTCAGAAGAAAAAGTTAGCGATATCGCGGATATCGCCGACTGTTTTTCCTGGTCCACAAGTGCCCCGAATTTCCAGATTTTTTGTCTAAAATCGAGAGAATCGGATCCATTTCTATTTTCTGCGACATCGCCGACTATTTGTGTACAAAGTATAGTGCAGTCAGTGTAAGGAATGAGTGCACGCGTATGGCATGCATACGCATTGTATAACTAGCATAGAAAAGTGCTCCGATGGAACAAAAAGGACGAATGTACATACTTGGAATTACGCATAGGTACATAAAAGGAGGGGAATAGGGAAAAGTTACCTATGTATGTATGCCTGTGAAAGCTGTAAGAATCTGCAAAAAATTAGACTGACTTCCGCTAAAAAATGCAAAAAAATCGAATTTGCGGCCTGTAAAAGGGAATTGAACCTCCGACAGTGTTGCCAACTCCAAAATTGAAAACCGGCGAAAGGAAACTTAAAAACCGGCGAAGCCCTGTACAAAGTATAGGCAAAGTTTGGCAAAAGCCGACGAACTCCACGTTTTTATTACAGAAAACAACGCTAAATTTTTGCTCAGTTGGCGATCACTAATCAAAAGGATCTAACATAAATTCATCTGCAAGCAGTGCACGCATTTCTATGGTACAGCAATTAACGAGACGGTTTGCCTGTCACAATTCATTTATGAAGCCATTGACGAAAGAGAAGTTTGACATTGACAAGAAACTAAATCGGTTATTAAAACTGATTAAGATTTCCTCATAATCTCTTTTTCGGAGCCAGAAAACAATGTTTTGTGAAGGCGGCAGGATATACTTCGATTTTTTTCGTTTTTTAACCGAAGTCTAATTTCTAGTAGATTCTTACAACTTTCACAGGTATACACAGGTAACTTTTCCCTAGTCCCCTCCTTTTATGTCCTTATTGATGCGTAATTCCAAGTATATTCGTCCTTTTTGTTCCATCGGAGCATTTTTCTTTGCTAGTACCCTACTCTTAACTAGTATGATTTGAGTGAATCAATTAGTAAGCACATACACTAACACGCCAGGATAATGACAACATTCCAAGAACGCGGAAAACAATATTGTTCTGAACATCTGTATTATCTTTTTCAAACAAGACAACCTTACCTTATTTAAACAGATCGAATGTTTTCAGCGTGAACTTTATGCAACTGTGGGTATAGAAAAACTTACACTCAAATTCGTAATCCTGACATTACATAGAACATTTTGAAAAGAAATCGAGCTTTTGCAACGCTCTGAAGTAAGCTCAATTTTCAGTGTAAACTTAACATAACCACTGGGTGTAAAGAAAAATACAGTCAGATTCGTAATCCTGACCTTACGAAACATATTTTGAAAAAATTGACGTTTTGCAACGCTCTGTAAGTAAACAAAATTTGTAGTGTAAACTTTACACGTTAAAATAAAGGAACAGTGTAAACTTTACACAGCTACTGGTTGTAAAGAAAACTAACAGTTCCATTCGTTATTCACACGTCACAAAAACATTTTTAAAAAGGATTAAGATTTCGCAACGATCTGGAAATAAACTTAATTTTCAGTGTAAATTTTGCACAACCACTGAGTGTAAAGAAACTTCTTATCGGTTCCTACTTCTGATATTACTCTGATATTACGATCAATATTTATGAAAAAACTAAATCTCCACAATGGTCTGATGACAAGTAAATGTTAGATGTTGAGTGTAAACAAATGCGCCCGACTGGCGTATGACCTTTTCACCGTGTTGTATTTTAGACTTGTCATCATGTCAAGACTCATAACCGGAGAAGTTTGTAGAAAAAAACAAGACAGAAACACGTTTAACACTCCCGATTTTTGACTTTACACTTCCCGAAAATAGCGGTATATTGATGTAGTAAACACAATTTGCTGTCACGCATACCCCTTAGCGAGTACTTTATTTTTATTCTATTTGACTTATCCCGACTTCTAAACGAAAAAAGGGGCGAACTAAAAGGGACAAAAACGAATTTTTTCACCATCCACCACATTGTAAACTTAAAAAATCTGTACCCAACTCCCCATTGAGTGTAAATAAATTCAGTTTGGTTCAGTTTGTAGCCTCTGAATTGTAATATGTTTGTTTCAGAAAACTTCTGTTCCGTAAAATATTTGACATATTGACCAATCAAAAAATAGAAAAAACGTGTTTTTTCGCCCAATGTTACACTTCTGATTTCGAACTTTACACCTCCATAAGTGACTCAATATTGAGTTTTTCAGACGCGATTTGCCGCAACATGTAGCCCTTGGAACTTGCTTTGATTTTATTTTATTCAATTTGTCCTGACTTATAAGCGGAGAAGTTGGCGCAGAAATTTCAGACGAAACCTGTTTTTTAAACCATCTACTACGGTGTTAAGTTTGAACCCCTAGATCTAACTCCGTATTGAGTGTAAAAAAGTTTGCTGGTAAGCCAGAAATATGCTTTTGAGTCGAAGTACATTTCTGCTGGGATAAAGGTTTTTGGGACTCATAAGTGGAGTTGTTGGCAGACAAAAAACAGGCCTAAATGTGTCTTTTCACCCTCAGATTTTTTACACTCTTTAACTGCCACTCTGGAAATTGGTAACTATTCAAAAAATAAAAAAGTGCCATCTATCCTAATCAATCGCCTACATTTAAAAAAACCAGACTATATAGAATGCAAAACTGAGCTAGAAAAGCCGTGAGCCCGCCAAAATTAAGAAAAACTTTATGTTGTAACATACAGTAAAACTTTATACACTCTTCACACACAGGGTATTGATTTAAAAAAACAAAAAATACCGGCGGCTAATTTTTTCATTATCTATATTTTGAAAAAACCGCACAATACAGAAGGGTACGTTTATAGCTGTAGGGGGTAACATCATAGGTGGGCGGGACCAAAGTTCTGGGGTGCAAGATGTTTTCAAAGGTCAAAAAATGGCCTTAAAATGGTGGTATGGCGAAAAAACACCATTTTTCAACGTTTCCAATCGAGCATTATCCATTGGCATAAAAAATTGCGACAAACAAAAAATAAAAAAATTGAATTCAGGGGGGTATTTTGGTATCTGGGGGTTATTTTGGTTTCTGGAGGGTGCATGCCCCCAAACCCTCCCCCACGCTCACGTATGGTAGACATATGTTGGGGGTAACCAAGAATATTATAGGTACGCGCTAACGCGCTACCCATGATTAGTTATTTTTGAACGCACCGCGATTAGCTAAAGAGTAGGAAAATAAGGTGAACTAAAAAACCAAATAAAGTTCATTAAATGAAATTAATTAATAGTCAATTAAGTGAATTATTTAATAATCATTGAATTAATCACTTATTTAATTTATTAACTGTTGGATTAAGAATAAATTGATTAAATAAAAGATTGCGAATTGATTTTCTCGAATCAATTTTTTAAGGAGGCGACAAATTTAGTAATATTTATTAAGCCTTTCGAATTGTAAAATTCTTAATTTTCTGAGACAGTTGTGTATATTCATTTCCTTCAGTCTTTCTGACAGGTTCAAAAAAACTTAAATAAGTTGAGGAATGAGAGCATAATAAAAACCCTTTTCCCGGAGTTCAAAAATGTGTTCTGTATTAGCGTAATTTTCGAAGTAACTTTTTTATATTTTACTTTCATTGATATTCTTTTGAATTTTATTCCATTTATTTTTATTATATTTTATTTGTTTTAATTTTTTCTAACAATTTTTGGATCTAGTATACAATTTACCCCCAGCGTTTTTTAGCCGATCCATATAAGCTACAGTAATCAAACTTTACAAGGAGATAGCTATAAGCCTATTGAACTAATCTGGCAAAATTGATCAACTTACGGTGTAAACTTACTGCATTACACTCACAGTTTACAAGGTACTAACGGCATCTAAAAATTTTAAACGATTCGGTGGGTTTCAAACAGAGCAGTTTTTTGTAACTCAATCAACATCCTACATTGAAAAAAAGTAAGTTTAAAGTAAGTTTGAAGTAAAGTAAAGTAATTTTTTAAAATTTTTTAAAGCAGTAAGTTTACACCTTAAGTTAATCAATTTTGCCAGATTAGTACAATAGGCTTATAGCTATCTCCTTGTAAAGTTTGGTTACTGTGGCTTATATGGACCGGCTAAAAACGCTGGGGTAAATTGTATACTAGATCCCAATTTTTTATTTAATTTTATATCAACATTGCTATTCACAGTATTACGTTACGTGTCCCTACATGAGTACATGTACATGCATGCATGCATACGATCGGCGATGTCGCCGATTTCGCCGACATCGCCGATTTTTGTCGGCCATATCGCCAGGCACGTGGCTGGCCGTCCTATTTTGGGGGGACCAACACCAATTTTGGGGGACTAAGCCATAAAGAGCCAAAAATAGCACAAAATAACGTTTAAAAAGTCATATTTTTCTGAATTTTGGGGGTCCGAACCGCCCGCATTCCCCCCAGACATGCGTGCCTGCATATCGCAGACGCCTGCGATATCGGCGATATCATTGACATTCACTTCAAAGCTAGCTTTAGGAGCCTTCGATCCTTTCTGCCGTCGTGAACTGCGTCGAGCCAAATAATTTTCGCATATGAAACTTTCCTTTATTTACTTTTACGACTTTTCTGTTATGTTCAACTATTTCGTAAGTGAAACAAGATTGGCAAAAAGGGCGATTCTGATTCGAGTATTATGCTCATTACAGAATTCGAACTCTACTTCTCAATATATTTTCTTTCCTACTATCTTTTGACTATTTCGCGAACAGTCAGCAAACACTGGGAATAAGCATCGCGTTCAGAAAATTCAATTCTGCAGGCAGGGTCTTTCAGATTCTCGAGGGTTTCAGATTCGAGACTCCTTCCTAGACCACCATGCCCATGGTGTGATGCCGAATTTTCCTTGCATTTTATTGATTTAAGTAAATACATACTTACGTTCGTTTTACCTTTGTTATTCCAGAAGTAGATGCAACTTTTAATTCATTTGCTCTATCGAAACTTCTTTCTGTACCTACGCGTTTTGTATGGATCATGATTAATCGAATAAATTCGATTAATCTTGATGCGTCATTACATATTTCGTGGTTAGCTTTATCTTTTCGTTAAATCTTTCGTTAGATCACGGTAATAGCTCATATAAAAGTGATTGCTGTAACTTTTGCTATTAAACTTTTTAATTGAAAAGTGTAAGGATTCACGTCTTAAGAACATTATTTATTTTATTTCGTACCCACCAATTTCGTTCTAAATTTAATCAAAATAATGGATAAGAAGGTTTCGATCGATAATTAGTATTATGGCCCCATGTCCTAAAATGTGTGATCACCATTTATCGAAGTGTACATAGAGATATATACATGTACTCTTTGAAAAACGAAAATCCGTGTTTTTGACGCAACACGGCTTCGACATAAAAAGATTTCAAAGGAAAATAGTATGCTCAACGCATGCTTATCTGACCGTGCGGCTGCGCGTTAGCTAAAAATAGAATTTCGTTGTATATCCTTCATACTGAGTCACGCACAGCGTTCTATAAACGCATACGTATTACGTTGTCCTTGTCGATTGCGCATAATAAAAATTTTCAATGGAGTCGGATAACCTTGTGCTTATACATATTAGCATCAGTTCATCTCAGCGCTTCTTCCTCGGCTTTTTGTGCCTAATAAATCAATACTTCTGCATAGCTCGCTTGTTTAATCGATTTTCCATTTACCTCCCGATGTGTTTTAACGTTTTTTTCATTATTTCCATCATAAACTGATTTGTTTACGTGCCTCCAACGTTAAAAAAATTGTTTCAGCATCCTCTTGCGTTGAGCGTTTTAGGTATTGGAATCTTATCAGTCGCGATGATTTTACCGAAATTTTCAATACTGGTACATTTGATATTTGGAATGAAAATTGAAGCATGCTGCTTTGATTTCTTCGACTTTGCTCCATTCCTAACTTCCGATTTAAAAATTATTTATCATTTTTTCCTTCTATACGAACCTAAGTACGACACTGCCGTCTTTCGCTGAGTTAAAATTATTTTTAATAGTTTATCAGTACCCGAAATGCGCTTAATGCGTGTTTTTATTTGTAGCACATTGCAAACTTTCCTTTTTCGTTTTGAAGCTTTGACGATTGATAAGTTACAAATTAAGCGAAGTCTTAAGTCGCTGTATCTTATTTGATCTATGCTACTTATTAAAGTTGGTGCGCTCATGAATAGCTATGCACTTCAGTGAAGTTTTATTAGAAAATGGATTAGATACGAGTAAACATAAGTTTTCGAAAGAAGTCAGCTTATGCTACTGACTAAGGCATTGAAGAAGTGTAACAATTTTTATTTTAATACCTTTGTTATCAGAAACCTCGAGAAATAAGTCTAAAAAGAATAGGGAAAAATAATTTTCAAATTTCTTTAAAATTTTGAGTTTCTTTGAAAATTTTAATTTTCTCTTTTCTTTGCTTATTTTTAATTCTTATTAAGGTCGAAATATTTATTTAAAATTACCACAGATCCTCCACGTGATCACATATGAGCTCATTTGTTCAACGCTTTCAAATAGCTTCGAATTGTATATTAAAGAATAGAATTGACTGAATACGCCTTATCTAAATTTTGATAATATTTAGCCGATATTATGGCTAACGGCGAAGCAGCGATGCTAAAGGAGCATATGCAAGATGGAGAGGCCTTGATGACCGACGGAGGAGTGGATTATAGGCAGTGGCTAGTCGAAAGGCGCCATTATTCCTTCTATTTTATCGCTTTATACTTGATTTTTGTTTTTGGTGGTCAAGCTATTATGCGAAGGCGAAAACCCTTGCCGGTCAGTTCGCTTTTCTTGCTCTGGAACATATTTCTCGCCGTATTTAGCTTAGCGGGAACTGTTTCGGTTTTACCGGAGTTTATCGACAAGCTAACGAAGTAAATACGAACCAGGTTCTAACATCATCGTTTTTTTAATAACTCATGATTTTTTTATTATTTTAAAAACCTTAATTTTTGGGCGTCAAGTCTGACTATAATACTCAGGGTGGCCAAAAAAGGTATGAGAATTTATTCCCATAACTTTCGTGCTGATTGACATAGAGTGATGCGGTATGAATCTTTAGATAGAGAAAACATTTGGCTGCCAGACCCATAATTTGTGGCACTTAGATAAATGCAAATAATCTTTGTAAAAGCCAGATTGTTTGCAGAATACAAAACGAAATTATATTGTAACACGATGAAAAACTCGCAAGGCTGAATCAAAACAAAGAATTAAATTTGCAATTCTGAATCTAAAAACAATAGGCAATGGAATGAATTCGCTTTCGTGGCATCTTCCAAAAATTTTAAATTGACGTCTCAAGCAGGCATTGACTACTTAACGCCGCTGATTAACACCTGCTGTCGTCGTAACTTGCCATAAAAGGTGTTTAGAAAAGTATAAATTAAAAAGGCAGTATCAGAGAAGCGACCACACGTGGGTTTTGTTTTGGGGATGGTTGGCTTCCTAGATTCGACAATACCCCGCTCCTACAGATCAGGTTTTGGTGTAGTATGTCTCCATCTTTCCAAAATGCATCCACCTAGGTGTAGCATGTCTCCACCTCACCTAAATTAATTTTTTTATGGATAGGAAGACATCCAGCTTCCTTCATGTGTCCCCATCTCGATAAAATTTTTTCTCTTCTTCTCGTTGTTTTTTTTGTGGTTTATTTATTTATTTTTTGTTATTTATTTTGTTTTTTTTGTTTTTATCACTGAAAAAAATTACATCGTTAATTATTGCGAGATAAGTTCAAGAAAAAAGAACTAAATAAGGGAAACTGTTTTGCTATTTCGGCGATGATGTCGTTGAAAGGCGTCTGGATATGCTGCTTCTTGTACCAATATTGGGGCGTGGGTAAAATCCGGAAATGGAAATGGAAATGGAAAATGGGTAAAAGCCGGAAATGGAAAATGGAAATGGAAAATGGAAAAATGGGTAAAAGCCGGAAAATGGAAAATGGAAAAGTGGGTAAAAGCCGGAAATGGAAAATGGAAAATGGAAAATTTTCCATTTCCTTTATTTTCAACAGAAAATGGTTCATTTTCAAAATTTTCGGTCGTAAATGTCAAACTCATGTTGTTTTTCACCAAATTTCTCAATTTTTGAAGAAATTTCGAAAGCGTGACTAAAAATGGAAAAAGTACAAAAAAATGGGAAAAACTGAAAATTGTTCATTTCTTCGTCTTTCCATTCAAAATTCTCCTCTTTTGAAAAAATTGACCTTTCAGATCCGAAAAATCGTTATCCACTTCGACTACAACGATTTTGAATCGCAGATGGAAAATCGACGCAAAATGGAAAAATAGGGTAAAACCCGGAAATGGAAAATGGAAAATGGAAAATTTTCCATTTCCTTCATTTTCAATAGAAAATGGTTAATTTTCAAAATTTTCGGTCGTGAATGTCGAAATCATGACGTTTCTCACCAAATTTCTTTATTTTTGAAGAAATTTCAAAAGATCAACTAAAAAAATGAACCATTTTCTGTTGAAAATAAAGGAAATGGAAAATTTTCCATTTTCCATTTTCCATTTCCGGGTTTTACCCTATTTTTCCATTTTCCGGCGATTTTCCATCTGCGACGAAATCGTTGTAGTCGAAGTGGATAACGATTTTTTCGGATTTGGAAGGTCAATTTTTTCAAAAGAGGAGAATTTTGGGTGAAAAGATGAAGAAATGAACAATTTTTCGTTTTTTTCCGTTTTTTGTAGACTTTTCCATATTTAGTTACGTTTTCGAAATTTCTTCAAAAATAGAGAAATTTGGTGAGAAACGACATGATTTCGATATTTACGACCGAAAATTTTGAAAATTAACCATTCTCCGTTGAAAATAGAGGAAATGGAAAATTTTCCATTTTCCATTTTCTATTTCCGGGTTTTACCCTATTTTTCCATTTTCCGGCGATTTTCGTTGTAGTCGAAGTGGATAACGATTTTTTTCGGATTTAGAAGGTCAATTTTTTCAAAAGAGGAGAATTTTGAGTGAAAAGACGAAGAAATGAACAATTTTTCGTTTTTTCCCGTTTTTTGTAGACTTTTCCATATTTAGTTACGCGTTCGAAATTTCTTCAAAAATAGAGAAATTTGGTGAGAAATGACATGATTTCGATATTTATGACCGAAAATTTTGAAAATTAACCATTTTCCGTTGAAAATAGAGGAAATTGAAAATTTTCCATTTTCCATTTTCCATTTTCCATTTCCGGGTTTTACCCTATTTTTCCATTTTCCGGCGATTTTCCATCTGCGACGAAATCGTTGTAGTCGAAGTGGATAACGATTTTTTCGGATTTGGAAGGTCAATTTTTTCAAAAAGAGGAGAATTTTGGGTGAAAAGATGAAGAAATGAACAATTTTTCGTTTTTTTCCGTTTTTGCAGACTTTTTTATTTTTAGTTACGCTTTCGAAATTTCTTCAAAAATAGAGAAATTTGGTGAGAAACGACATGAGTTTGACATTAACGACCGAAAATTTTGAAAATAAACCATTTTCCGCTGAAAATAAAGGAAATGGAAAATTTTCCATTTCCATTTTCCATTTTCCGGCTTTTACCCATTTTTCCATTTCCATTTTCCATTTCCGGCTTTTACCTTTTTTCCATTTTCCATTTCCATTTCCATTTCCGGATTTTACTCTTTCCCCCCAATATTGTGCCACAATATTGGTACAAGAAAGCAGCATATCCAGACGCCTTTCAACGACATCATCGCCGAAATAGCAAGACAGTTTCCCCTTATTTAGTTCTTTTTTCTTGAACTTATCTCGCAATAATTGACGATATAATGTTTTTCAGTGATAAGAACAAAAAACCAAAAAACCAAAAAAAAAACAAACAAAAAACAAAAAACACAAAAAAACTACAAAAAAAACAAAAAATTTTATCGAGATAAAGACACACCAAGGAAGTTGGATGTCTTCCTATCCATAAAAAATCAATTTAGGTGAGGTGGAGACATGCTATACCTAGGTGGATGCATTTTTGAACAGGTGGAGACATACTACACCAATACCCAGAATTGTAGACACCATGAATTGAATTTTGGCTTGTTAGGCAATTTTGTGAACTTCCGCTCCATCCAGAGCCCCAGAATTAGGTAATCGTAGCTGCCCTGGTATGGCAGCGAATCCCGATGGAACTTTATAGGTTCGCTCCATTTTTGCTCTTCCCAAGATCGTTTACTGTTCTGCCTTATACAGGGTGGCTCAAAAAACGAATCGCTCAACAGTTTTTATACCTTATCTGATGCGTACCGAATTTTGATACGGTTCACTTCACTTAAGCGCCTATGACCTCTGCAAGTGCTTTTTAAAGTGCTTTACATGCTGGTTGAGCAGTTATTGGTTTACAACAAATTAAGCAGAAGTCAATTATCCTAAAATATTGGAGATGGAATGCGTAAACACGCTAATTTTTACATCATACCTTTTTGAAAACAAAAGCCATTTAGATGCGGTTGATAGAAATTATTTTATTCCTGCATGAAGGTCGTGAAATGGTCATTATAGTTATTTTGTTGTCCTAAAGGTATTCGCAATTTATTGAAAGTCGTTTTAAAATATGGGATGTATCTATCAGGAACATTGTTCTTTTGACTCTAAAACTTTACAGTTTTGCGATAGTCGAGCTACTCTCAAATTTAGTATATAAGTATACGTGTTCTAGCTGTATGGCTAGTTACATTGGCGAAACTCGCAGACATTTTGGGAGTAGATTTGCAGAGCATACTGGCATCTCATTTGCTACAGGAAAGCCAATTTAGGGTGATAGCTTATCTGCTATTCACAAACATATCTCAAATAGCAATCATCCAATTACCTCAGATTGCTTCAAGGTTATCAGTCGAGCATCCAACTCTTTTGATCTTTTAATCAAAGAGTCATTATACATAGCACGTGATCGTCTTATTCTTAACAATAATGTTTCATCATATCCTTTAAATTTGTCTTAATTTACCAACATCCCACCTTTTTTATTTTCTTTTAGTTTAAAATCTTTTATAATTCTCTTCATGATGTAATGGCAGGTTAAAACTTTAAGTTTTTCTTGGTTTACAACTCTCGCTTAGCAAGCTCATTTTTAAAAACAGTTATAAGCACTGATATCCGCCTTGTTCTTTCTAGCCATCCTGTAGTATACACGGAGGGCAACCTTGTTTTTTTTTGTATTCGGCAAAGATTTTTCCCGATGTACAAAGACTTTTCGGGACCGTCTTTGTACATGTACAAAGATTTTTGGGAAGACAAAAATTGCAAAAAAGGTCTTAAATTCGCAAAACTTTTTATTTTGAAAGGAAAAATGTCAAATTTTTGGCGCTTCGCGCCGTTTTAAGACGATTCTTAGTGACTTTTGCCCTCAGAAACCCATAAATTAGCTAAAATACACTACCAAAGGTCGAACAACTCTTTTTTTACCACACTAAAATCGCTACCGTACCATATTATAGTACCTAAAAATTTGTGTGTACAAAATGTACAAAGACTTTTAGGGACCATCTTTGTACATGTACAAACGGATCTTGTACAAAAAACACTGAGGGTAATTCTATACTTATGATTCCTACATTTCACGTGCTCGATTGTTTTTAATGAATTTATTTATTCACTTCTGTGTGAGGCTTGATTCTTTTTGATTTATTACTAATAATCCATTGAATATGTTTCATTTGTTAATGAATCTCATATATGGTTCACGTTTGAAGCTGTGTGAAGCCTTAGACAGAACAATAATTAGTTTTTGTTACTTAGATTAGATATCCCTTTTCTTTATCAAATTAATTTATTTTTCAGTTATTCCATTACAATTCATAGATTAATCATTTATTCAGATGCTTCAGGCAACTTAACGTCTGATAAATTCCGGTTTATTTTGTGTATAGCTCCTGGAAAGGAAAAAATCGAAAAGATAATATTTCCTCAAATTTTTCTGCTGTAAAACATTTATGAACGTGCAGGATTTGAAAGCTATTTAATTTACTATTAGCAAATTTTTTAGTCCTATTTTCTAATCAGTTTTTGAAATTTTCAGACGTGGATTTTTTGCATCGTACTGCGAAATTAGCGACAGCTTCTATGCGGGTTCCATCGGATATTGGGTCTATTTATTCCATTTTTCGAAACTACTCGAATTGGGCGACACAATATTTTTAGTGTTGCGCAAACGACCTGTGATCTTTTTACATTGGTAAATTTTGCATTACTTGGAAATCCGTCACAATTTAATACGACCTTCGAAGCACGTCTAGCTATGAGCTTGCATGATTGTTTTATTCATATCAAATAAACCTGCAGAGCTTGATTAGCTATGTTTATTCACTTATTCTTCGAACATATATTCATTTATCTTATTAATTTTTAGTGATTTACTCTGATTTTGTGCATCGAAATCCAGCAATATATTTTTTATTAACGAACAGAAGAACAATACGCGAAAAGTGATTTTCGATTAGATTGATTATTTTTAGTTTTCATTTGACGAAACTTTGCAGACTGGTAGAACACTTAAAATCCAAAGCGCTGCAAATTTATTGCTCTTATGGTTGAAAAGTTATTGATTTAGATACCTGTATTTTGTCGTTGGATCTTCTTTCAAATGCTTTTTATGCAAATCACATTTTTAATAGAATCATAACACTTTGTGTAACTGACTAAAAATTCTAATTTTCGACCAAAAATTTTTTGCTCAAACCTAACGCATATTTGCTGTCTTTTCCATCTGTAAGGTCATTTTAGCTCAACTGCCTCTGGCGGCCGGTATGGTGTAAATCTGGCAAAAATCCTAATCAAGTGATGCCAAAAATTCAGTTCTGGTGTCAATCGATTTGGGTGGGGGTTATCAGCCAGATTCTCGGGAGTCTAGGGCTCCGAACCCTTCTTCTCCACAAATTTCTCCGTATGCCCAGATTTGACGGCCACCTCTCCCTAAGGCCGAACTGACATTCTTCAGACGGGCCATGCTGTGATTGTGTGATTAGGATCATTCGTGGGCAGAGTCGACACTCTGGAGTAGGGCTAAGGAATTTTCAACGATCAAAAAGGACCGAAAGTTTATGGTAGACAAGGGCTAGAAACATCATTTTTGACATTTCTCATAAAGCTCTATTCAGTACTTCAAAAAATTGCAACACAAAGCTAAAATTCCAAAAAGAACTAGAAGCTCTGTAGGTCGTTTACTCTCCAGAAATTTAACAGTCTCCGTAGATCAAAGAATTCTATTTATTTAAATTTTTTGCTGATTTTTCGTGCCAATTGATGGTTAGATGAGAAACTTTAGCAACGAAGTTTTTAGCTCGTACACCAATTTGTTCGCCTTCTCCTGCCAATAAAACTTCGGACGCAAAATCATAGAAACCAGGATATGCTCTTGTAAGATAATGAGTCGATAACTAAGGATTTTCCAATTTTCATGAGAAACTTCAATAGTTAGATTGCTTATTCAAATATACGTGTGTGTCTTTGTATATGTGTGCGTGTGTGTTCGAATAAATTATGCAAAATATAGTCAAAATTGAGCATATGGCACGGAACGCATGTGTGTATATGTTTGGGCGTATTGCATAGTGTGTTTGGCAATGTATTGTAAATTGTGCAGAGCAGAACAAATGTCAAATTGAGCAGAACAGAGGTCAATTTTTCGGCTACTGGAGAAAAATAACAAACAAACTTATTTTTATCATTGAGAATGAACTTGCGCGTATTATTCAACACTTTGTCAGTCGTAAAAATGAGTATCTTCGAGCTTCAAGATCAGCTTAGTATCACACAATATTTCGGTTAAAAACATTATTCACCAATCTGTTTTTTTAAGAGGATGTGATAGAGATTATTTGCTCATCCAGGAAAAGTCAGAATTGAACGGTTTTATTTGAGCCAAAACTGAGCTAAAAACGCTTAAAAAAGCACACTTTTTACAATTTTTACGAAAAGTCGACAATGCTGGGAGATGCATCCATTTTTCGGGAGGAGTGGGGGCAGTGGCTATTTTGCGGGGGGCGGTCAAACGTACCCCCTCCCCAAGCCCCTCCCAAACCCTCTTTCCTCAACAACACATGGTGCAGTGTTAAAATTACGGGTACCTGATTGTATACTTATAATGCAGTGTAGAAATTACGTAAAGTAGGTACCTACTGAAAAGTTCATCTATATTTATTGTGCTATGTAGAAAGTACGGGTCCCGGTTACTACATTTATGCCCGTCCTTTCTTTTTAGAACATAAAAATATTGTTATAATTTTAAAAAATATGAACAAAATCGAGTAAATTGAAGAATAAAATTAAAATTAAAACAACGCTTAAAACAGCATTTTTTTGCGATTTTTTGAAAATCAATAATACTGGGATATAACTTCTCTGGGGGTAGCGAAAACCCTAGGAAAACCTCCTAAGATTATACTGGGCTAAATCTGAATAAATGTTTTGGCTACTCAATCAGGTACCATCACATAACCGTGCTGGCCTACACGTGGTACACTTATGATCAAAACATAGGCGCCACTCGATGGGGCGTTATGATGAATTACTTCGTTCACGCCATGATGTATACGTATTACGCGGTTAAATCGGCTCGCTTGCCATGCCCAAAACTTGTGGCACCAATCATAACTACGTCTCAAATCGTTCAGTTTATGATCGGCATATGCATTTGTATTCATCAAGTTTATTTGCTCACGTCTCAAGTACGTATTTTAGGCATTTAGGGCCTTGGGTGGGTGTTGGGGAGCTGGGACCCCCGCCCGACGATCTATAAAGCCCACACCCCCACAGAATCTCCGAGATTTAAAATTTCCAAATTATTTTTTTACAATCTTTTGACGCCGATGGACAGAGCACAATCAGAAATGTCGAAACGAAATCTTGAACCGTTTTGGTAAAGTTCCCTTTAAAGCTAAAAACGAAACTAATCTTTGGTTACTTGTGACTTAGAATTTTCGATTGAGTGTAGTGTCCTTGTCCTCATCAGTGTTTTAAATTGCAGAAAGAAATTATTCTAGTTTCTTGGTCGTTCTTCCTAAAAATTCCAAAGCGTTTGAAAAGTTTAGAGCATCATATCCGGGATCAACGACCATGAGCATTTCTAGTACCTTTCCTTCTCTTCTACTTCTGAAATGGGTGCTGATCGACTGGACCACACTTGGGTGTGGGGAGAGAGTCTGGCTGCACCATACGTGGGCAGCAAGAAAATTCTGGGGGGTGCAAGATTATTCAAAGGTCAAAAAATGGCCTTAAAAGTGTTGGTATGGCGAAAAACACCATTTTTCGACGTTTCTCATTGAGCACTATCTATTGGCATCATAAAATTGCGAAAGAAACGAAAAAAATTTCTAAAAATAAAATTCTGGGGGGTTATTTTGATTTCTGGGGGCATATCCAAGCCCCTCTCAGCAGGTGTGGTGCATACTTCAGAACCTGTCAGACCCCAAAAGTCGTCTGGACCCCCAGAATCAATTTAGTGCTATTTTTGGTCATTTTGTCTCATTGTTCCCCAAAATTTGCCTGCTCTCTATCTATTGCTGCTGAAATCAATCAAGCACAAGGGGGTCTTGAATCCCAGGTAGGTATTACGATTACACAGCAATTAAAATCTTCAAACATTTTTTTCGTATTTTTCGCGATTTTCCGATGCCAGATGCCAGTGGCGATGAGAACTGTCAAAAATTGAGTTTGTTGCTCTTACCATCGAATTTTTGGCATTTCTTTACCTTTCGAAAAGTTTTGGGTCCATGCAGTGGTGCTCATTCCACGGACTTTCTGATTTTCAAGAATAAATTTTAAAAACGTATTATTTTACGGATTTCTACGGTTTTTATATTAAATTTATTTTGAACATGTTTTATTTTTATCGCCTCATACTAAAGAAAAACGCAATAATAAAAAACATTGTTTTGGACCTTCTAAATGCAAGAAAAGTCAGTTTAGGTAATTTTGCGGCTCGATTCTCACAAATTCAGAATCTGTCAAGTTGTGTGCTACTTTTTCCATGCTAATTAACACAACTTGCTTAGAAACGTTGGCAATGCGACTTTTATGTTTTTAAACTTTAGGGCAAATTTTTGCCTTAAAAGTTCACAAATACACATATTGTTTTTTATTATTTTATTTCATAAACTTTTTTCAATTTTATTAATTCTTTTATTTTTTATTTTATTCTTTCCACTTAACGAATAATAAATCATCCAAGATCCAGTAGGGCAAATAGAATTTGGCAACATTATTCATATTTTATATCAGTATTACTCTAAGTATGCTTATTATTATCATTATCGTTATTAATACTTTTACTATTATTATTATTATTATTACTAATATAAATGTAATTATTATTATAATAAATATTATTAATAATCACTATTATTGTTGTTATTACTATTATATTAATTACTATTGATTGTTATTGATATTACTATTAATCATTATTATTATCATAATTAATATTATTATTATTATTGTTGTTGTTGTTATTGCTATTGTTATTGTCATTATTAATATTATTTACAAATATTTTATTCTTAGTAATAATAGCGATGCATGTTTGATCCGTGAAATTGTATTTTTTTTACTAAAACGTATACTTTTAGGGGACCCAGGCTTGCAATACAACGCCTTCGGTAGCAACCGCCATTGTTTTATACACGAGCTACTTTATTCTGTTCGTCAAATTTTTCTACGATTCTTACATCGATAAATCGTCGTCGTCGAACAAATTTACGACGACTGCCAATGGAAAGAAGACGGATTGAAAAGCCGTTATTGAATTTTAGGCTATTTTTATACGTCATCACACTCGTCATTTCGTTGATTGTTGGGTCATCTCTGATTATTTTTTTTTGATGAATCGATCGTATTTTAGCGTCTCGGATTGTTAACGCGCTAGCCATGCTTTTAAACAAAAATTCCTCCGACCGTTAAAATTGAGCATGGCCGATCTGGGGGTCCGTTCCGTTAGCGGAATTTTTGGCCAAGCTGACATCAAAACTGATATGAATGTCAAGATGTAGCGCGAAAACTATGTTAATCCAGTTTTGATCAATTTAAATCAGCTTTTCAAGAGAATTTTAAATTTTTTATCCATTTTTCGTCCCCAATATCCGCCTACGTATATGCCTGAATACAACGATGCGTGAGCATAGGTGGGTAGTGACCAAATTCTGGGGGAGTCTGGGTGGTATAAAACTGGCAAGAATCCAAAAACATGCCCAAAAAATCAATTCGGTGAAGTATATAGTTTCTATGTGTCTTCCGGGTTCTGGGGTACAAACCAGTGATCGGACCGAGGGTACTTTTTGGACCCTCGGCCTCGGCCGAGGCCGAGGCGACTTAAAATCCTTGCCTCGGCCGAGGCCGAGGCCGAGGCCGAGGCCGAGGCCGAGGGAGCCGAGGGTAATGCCGAGGTCAAGCTTGTATACCTATACCCATAAATAGTACTTTTAGGATATTTTGAATGCACATGAGCTAGAGAATAATCGTAATATTAAGCACTTTATCGAATGGACAAACAATTCATTCTTATTTTCAATAATAGTAGATTAAATGAGTGAAGGATTTATTGATTAAAGTCAGCAGCATGAAAGCATACTTAACCTAACAAGTTGACGTTGAAGACTTGGAAAAATTAATAAAAAACATGGCTGAACAAGCACTTAAAAACTTTTATTACTATAAATAAGAAAACGGTGTCGAACAAATAAACGAACAAACGAAATAAGCTAAGTAAAGACAGAATTGTAGCCATTGTTGTGCTCGCTTTTGCAGTAATGCATTTTAAACACGCTTTTTCAATCATCCAATTCTGGTGCGGCAGGTAATATGACGGAAACTGCACTGTACTTTCCGATCATAGTTTCCCCAAGGTCCAGAGTCGAGGGAAGGGTGAAATCCCAACATGAGGGACCAGTAAATTAAGTAATGTCTTTGTATGAGCGAACAAATTTTTGTAGATATTTTATATTAATATATTTTTAAAGATACACATTTTTACATACTGCCAGTGAGTGACCTGCAACCGACATGCAGTCCTAAACAGTGTTTTTTTGTGCAAGATACCTTTTTACATGTACAAAGATGGTATCGCAAAAGTCCTTGAACATTTTGTACATGCAAATTTTTATGTACTATTATAGTATGGTACAGTAGCGATTTAGTGTGGTAAAACAGGGTTTTTCGTCCTCTGGTAGTGTATCTTAGCTAATTCCTGGGTTTCTGAATATTTGACATTTTTCCATTCTAAATGCAAATTATACTATTTTAAAGATATATAGGACAGACAATTACTGATGCGCCGGAAATTTTCGGGAATTTCACACCCCTTTACAGTTTTTGTCTCTCCAAAAATCTTTGTGCATGTACAAAGACGGTCCTGAAAAGTCTCTGTACGTTATGAAAAATCTTTGCCGAATACAAAAATCGTGGCCCTAAATGTGATAATTCGGCCTGAGTTTAGTTGATAAGTTCATGAGTTTTTGATGAAATTTACATATAAAACTCGACTGAGAAAGCTAAAACAACTTGTACTGCAAAATCAGAAATATTACAGATATTGTAATATGCCAATTAGATCTTGTAATAAGCATTACTGTGCTTAGAAATTCAATGCAACATCAGGATAAATTAGTCAATTTTATCTTTGAACGGTAGAAAAGTGCTAAGTTATTAAATAGTACTTATTTTGCACAAAATTTTTAAAAACAGTATGAATAGATACAAAAGATATTTCAATCTGCATAAAGATGCCTAGATTACACAAAAATTGATTTTTAGTGTTTAATGCCCCTGCTTCAATCTAAATACAGTATATTAGCGATATTTTGCGCGAAGCTTGAAAATTCTTTGAAATTTCTGAAATATACTGAAAAACGATATAATTAATATCACTTTGTCAAGAAAGTATTTTAACATTGTATAACAATGGCTCCAAAAAATGCGCGAGCCGAAATTGATTTTTGGCAAAACCTTCATTTATTGGCCATTTTTAGAGTGCGTTTGCGATTTTCGGCCGAAAATTCATAAAAATGGCCGAAAACCATACGTGTAACAGAGGGGCTTTGGGAATTCCCCACCCACCCAAGGTTGGACGTCCTCCCAAACACTTTCCCTTCCCTCCAACATCAGAAAATTTTAACCCTCCCTCCCCATTTTTGGCGAAAATTTGCGCTGTTGGCTATTTTAGGTGCTTTTGTTATTTTGACATATAATTAAAGTCGCTAATCCCCCACCGAAGTACAGCCGTCACATGTATGCCGAGGAGCCCCTCCCAAAATTTTGAGCTGTTACATGCATGTCTTATAGTGACGATTTGTCTATTTACTCTTGCTTACATTCAAAAATACTCTATCACTTGGAAATTCTAATAGTTAGCTGCACCTTTGCCATAGTAAAATTAGGTTCAAAAATATTCAAAAGGTTTTCACCAAAAATCGTCTGACAGTGACATGAGTCTTGTACCCTGAGAGGGGTAATAACCTCCCTCACCCCCTCCCCCTATGGAAATGTGTGTTTCGATCCATGTAGCGAGCATTAGAATTGGAATTAGTCATCACATGAATAATACATTGGCACTTTGCTGTATGTGACTTGGTGTAACTGGGTACGCGACTAAAACCATAAGAAAAGTCTATAGGTAAAAAATAGGCTGTGTACTGCAGATGCATTCTAAATAGTTAATATTCAACGGATATAGTAAGTTATTCAAATTTGATCTTAACCCTCGGCACCTCGGCACTTTTCAGCTTCGCCCTCGGCGCCGAAGGCCGAGGACTCAAAAAACGCCGAGGCTTGCCGAGGCCGAGGCCGAGGCCTCGGTCCGATCACTGGTACAAACCCCTCAACCCTTCACGTCCATGTGGGCGCGTGAGTGTGTGTGTCTGGCTTGACCTTTTTTCTAGTATTCGGTAGACCCGCAAAATTAACTTTCTACAATTTTTTGCATAGACAACCCTAATACGACTTTGAAGGTTGGTGTTTGCCTCTATAAATTTTCCCGCATTATTCTAATTTTAAAACGTTCAGACGCTGGCTATGTATGTATGGCTACAAAATAATCCCCTGGTTGGTTTGCCAGAAGACACCGTTCTATCGTCGAAAGGTACGAAATTCTAGTTTCGGCTTATCTCACCAAAGTCAACAACAGATATCGGCGAATTTGGGTTCAGGGCGGACGCTTCAGAACGTGGCTGGCAGCCTCCCACTTATAATAAACTGGACCCAGATTTTCGCACTACACATAATTTATAGTCTGTTTCACGTACGTTTTAAAAACAATCTGCGATAATAAGCTGACAGATTGCGATTATACTCATAGCATTGTTCTGATAAATATGCAATTGGAACTAAAATTCAACCGCTGCGATTTGAGATATTTAGCGAAATGCAGTTAGAGCCGTTTTTTCCTGGGTTTTCGGCTACTTTACACTGCAGTGTAAAATAAGCTTCATCACTGGACAGAGCATTAAAAGCTAGCCTATAGACTGACGTAAAGCTTTTGCCTTGCAGCAAGTACCCAAGCCTCTAGAACCGTCAAAACATCTTTGGAATAAACCCGTCGTTTTTGAGTTTCAGCCGCTTGATAGGGCCAACTTGATCATGAATTCGGAATCAGGGGTCCGGGATACCCCTCACGTCAAAATATGAAGAGGACTCAATTAACCTGTAAAAACTTTTTCCACAGACAAACAAACAGACCGACAGACAGACAGGCAAACTTTAAATTAATATTATGGACGATCGCTATGATAAATGACAGTAGTAAATATGATGAACATTTTTCGATGTACAAATTTATTTTTATTGCGTCAAAATTTGACTTGGTCAATCACCAGACGTTCACATGATATCGCGTGTTGTACACGAGCATTTGCATTGATGATAATTTGCTTCTATATTCCAAAAATTAGGGGATCTCCGACCCCTTTTCCCAAAGAACAAAACTGGAATTTCACGGGTAAATAAGCAAAATTACATTTTTTTGCAAAGCTAGTAATCGATTAGAATCTGTGAATTAAGGCAGTTTTGACAATTAGATAATTATCGATTTTTCAGGCATGCTTAAAAAGACTTTCTGGCTGACCAACGACATATATATATACATCATAGATAGCGCCAGGTACCTATATGTATATACTTGGGTACCTCCTAGCACATGAGTACCCCCTTAGCAATACTGCTGAGACATTTAAGGGAGATGCAATTCCTTCTGAAAGAAAGATAATAAAAAGATTATTCAACTTTTTTTTGTTTATGTTTATTCTCAATACCGAGTCTGTAATGAGCGTGTAAAGTTTTCGCATAACGTTTTAACATATACAAATCTGTGACGCTTTTATCGGAGAGGTTGTTCACAACTCAGCATAAGTGCCTCATACAGTTTAATGGTATAGAATTGTAGAAGATAAAATTCTCTTGATGGAAAATTTTTTGGTTGCTGAATTTCGCAATTGTTTTTGAGGGGGAATGTGATGAATGTAAAAAATGCAGGTGTAAAGTCTGATTTCGGTCGCGTTTTTTACTTTTTTCAGCCTGCCAACAACTCCGCTTATGAGTTCCAAAAAATGTTTCCTGATAGAAATATACTAAGACCTAAGGACTACTTTCTGCCTGCTTGCAAATTTTTTTACACCTAATGCGGAGTTAGATCAAGGGGTTTAGAGTTTACAATGCAGTATATGGTGTAAAATACAGGTGTCGTCTAAAATTTTTCCGCCAACTTCTTCGCTTATAAGTCAGGACAAGTCTGGAGGTGTAAATTTAAAATTAGGGGTGTAACACGGGGTAAAAAAACACGTTTTCTTTCCTTTTTTGATTGGTTAACGTCTCAAATAGGATGTAGAACTAAAGTTTTTCACTCACAAACAAATAAACCCAAATTGAATCTCATTACACTTAATTGGGTGTTGGCGTTTGATTTAAAAGTTTACACTCTGTCGTTGCGCAAAAAAACACGTTTTTCTACTATTTTTACTTTGCTATCTTCGCCGATTATAAATCAAGACGAGCAGAGTATACTAAAAATAAAGTACACATAAGAGATTATACAGCACATGCGGACGCGTTTCTCTAAATTAAATGCTGAGTTAGATGTGAAAGTCTAAACTTTAAACCCGGATTAGAAACGAAGTTTTTAGCCGATTTTTTGTCAGCCAACTTATCCGGTCATGAAATGGGTTGTGCAAATTATTCTAGAAAAAGTTCAAGTTGGCGGTTATAAATCGCACCTGGACGCAATTCGCTACACTAAATACGAAGGTATTTCTGGAGGTGTAATGTACCGGCTATATCTTTAAAAATGGTTTTGCAATTATTCTGTCTGCTAAGTTCTCCGATCATGAATTGGTATGTTTGGACTAATGTAAAGAATAAAGAACATCCTGAGGTTAAGAAATCGCAGTTTGATGAGTTTTTTACAATCAATATAAAGTTCGTTTTTGAGGTGTTAAGATAAACTTCTACTTAAAAACACGTTTTTGCGTCAGCTTTGCACTTTAAGTTCTTCCATTATAAGTTTGGACATGATCTCAACTCTGATAACGCTTTACGCCTAAGGGTCCCACATTCTACGGGATGAATAAGTTGGCACGAAATGGAGGTGTAAAGTAGTTTACACTAATTATTTATTTACTCCAAGGGTGTTGTTGAGCGTCAATTGTTTTGTAAATGTCATTCGGAACATCAGGATTACGAATGTGATTTAGACATTCTTTACTATCAGTGATCGTGTAAAGTTTACACTGAAAATTGACTTTTGCTATAGAGCATTGCCAAAGGTCAAGTTAATTTAAAACTTTGGGATTTTTCCGTACCAACAGGATCACGAACTTGCTGCATTTGCTGCACACCCTCTAGTTTTGTAAACTTTACACTTCAGTTTAACTTCAGGCCTAGGAAGTTGTCGGTTGTACTAACTAAGTTTTTTACAAATTTTTCTCCCTGAAATCAGTATGACTAATCGGGCATTGTTTTTCTGACTCAACGACTGTGTAAAGTTTAAAGGGAAAATTAATTTTGGTTTAAAAGGTTGAAAGTTAACTTTTTTACAATTGTTATCAATAACATCATGGATAACGAATAAGGAAAGAAGTCTTGTTTGCAATCTAGACGTTGATATAAATCAACAATCTTGTTTCCTGTGTTGTTCAAGTGTTATACTTCATTTGGCAAGATACCAATGATGTTATTATTCGATTTACTCGAATCATTCTGATTAAAAGTTGGGTACTAGCAAAGAGAAATAGTCCAAACGAACAAAAAGGACAAATATACTTTGAGTTGCGAATTATTAAAAACATGAAAGGGGGACTAGGAAAAGTCACCTATGCGTACAACAAACCATAAGAATCTGCTGAAAATCAGACTTTCTTTAAGCAACAGAAAAATCTAAGTATATCATGCGGCCTCTGAAAAAGAAGCTGTCTTTTCAAAAAATTTCTCATTTGTTCGCTTAAAGAGCTTAGAAGGAAACTTTGACTTGGGCTAGATAGCCGATTTAGTTGGATAGCAGTATCGCATGGCTGTATTCGATCAACATTCAATTAAATCGCTCAATAGAGAAATTATGACATTCGCATCATGCTGTTGCTTATTGCTTTACAGTTACACGTGTTTTGCTAGCGTGATGAGATGATGTGGTGCATTTTCTCCTGCTTTGGCATTCTACTCGTATGTATATGAGTTGCTTATAAAATTATCTTGCTATCATTATGCGCTATTGCACTTATTTGCACGGTTATCTTGCTCATTCATCTTGCGCCGTGTCCTAAATTTTTCTGTGCTAACCTGTTTGTGCACGTTTAGTGCCTTTCCGCACTTCACCATTGCGATAGAGGTCGTTCGAACTTGCATTCAGTTGAGGTTATTGAACAAAATAATTTGTCGTTTTCTGAAATTCAGATTGATCAGTTCTTCTAACAAATGAACTGTTGTGTTATCTCACTTCTCAAACTAAAGCCACAACTACCTGTAGGCCGCAGAATATACTTCGATTTTTGTGTTGCTTAGATAAAGTCTGATTTTTAGCAGATTATTATAATCATAGGTGAGTTTTCCTAGTCCCCTCATTCTATGTCTTTAATAATCTGCTATTCTAAATATGTCTGTCCTTTTTATTCCATCGAAGCATTTTTCTTTGCTAGTAATATAAATTTATGTATGTTTGCGACTTAAGCTGTTTCTATGGAGGATAATGAATTCAATAACCCGCACTTTTTCTTTGCCAAAACGACGAATATTTCACATAGCAACATATTCATTATTGTGGCTCATGGGCCTTAGGGTTAGACCCCAGAATTCAAAAGTAAAATGCACATCCTTAGAATAATTTTTTTGAACATTTTTCATTTGTTTCATGTTTTCTTTGATGTCGATAAAGCTTAAGAAACGGCTTATTTTTCGCCATACAATCAAGTTTTTTTCGACCATCGGGAAAATTTTGTATCTCTCTTCTTAACCCGTTTTTCGAATAAATTGGGTTCGGTCAATGAACGATTATTAACCATCTAACCATCGTCGATCAATATAGCGTTGCAGTTTCGAGGCCAATGTCGGCCGCCATGATTTTCAATGGCACCGGACGCCTTTGATTTGCTGCCCTCTTTCGAGGGCTCGGGCGATGAAGCTCCAAGTTTCCTTAGACCAGCGATACCGGCGGCGCCGCCTGCTTTTTTCGCTTTAGCGACGCCGTCCAAGTAGTCGTAGTAGTCCGGCGCCGACGCCGCGGCGCCGGCGGCGCGTTTATCGCGCGGCTCATCTTCGCTGTGGGCGCTGACGGGATCCAAGGCGTTGGCCAAGCCGAGCAGAGCCCGGAATTGCGAACATTGAAAGTCGTTCAATTTGACCTTGTCGCAGGCGATTCGCAGAATTTTCGGATCGTCGATCAGGGCTTGGCGTAAGCTTACGTCGGTCAGGGCGATGCTGCCTGAATGACAAAGCAAATATGCAAATCTTAACGAGGACGTATTGTTTACACGCACAGGCAATGATGATTCGTTCTTAAAGATCCTCAAATTATTGTGACGAAATTCCAAAAATGAGAAACAAATAAGATGCAAAAATTAACAAACAATTCTTCAGCTATTTTGTCAAAAACTTGGCCATTCGAGTTCAAAATTGTCATTCCAATAATCTAACGGGAAGCTTGCCAACTTTGAATTGAATAACTCCATTAATTGTTTTAATATGTACGCAGAGCCTAATACAATAACTGCGCTTCAAAGTGTTCTGAAAACCCTTAAGTCATTTTGTTCTATATAATAGTTATTTCTTCAGGATATCAAATATTCTTGCTTTACCGAATCAAACATCGTATTAAAACTCTTTCCCAAAGAGAATAAGTTTTATGATCAACGATTCCATTTTTATTTGACAAACTGGACTAACGTAGGTCAAATCTGCAACACAGAGGCAAAAGTTAATTTATGTTATATGTAAATCTTATGAAAATTTTGAAAAAAACGTAATGATCCACAATTAATGTTATGACAAAAGGAAATAAGAATGAAGGGGGAGGGCTTTTACCTTGAGAAGAGATTAGACGGAAGAAATGAAAACCAATATTTATGCAAAAAGATAGGCTTGGAGTGATGTAGTGATTGTGACTTTAGAAGGAGAAAACAAAATTTTCCTTCAAAAAGATACGAGATTGAGGCTGTAACAGGACTCTGAAAGTATTTTTCTACAAATCACCTAATAAGCAATTATTTTTGGTAGGTCCTAATCTCTTTAGCTATTTCTGAGCTTCATCACTATGCCATTTTGGCTCCTTGATAAAGCCAAAAATTATGCACGTATGTCACACCACAGGATCTTGCGGCTCTTCATGACCATTAATGCACGTGACTCTGGGGATCATGACTTAAACGGACCTGTTGCATTCAACTTATGTGATAATTTGTCAGTTTCCCAGCAGAAAGGAAAGCAGTAAGTTTATAAACAAAAATACTTAACATCTGATATGTACAATGAATAATTGAATTAAAAATTAAGAATTAAAACATTAGAAACTTAATTAAATTTCAAATCACAAATATTTATTAAAAATTTAATACGGATTCGTCTTACTCCTTATCGATTTTGGGGCCTTTCTAAATACAAGACGAAATTGCAGCAGCAATGGCAAATGAAGGAAAAATTAAATAAACCGGATTAAAATGAAAATAAAGTGAAGGAAAAGAGATTAAGAGAAATGAAGAACGTGAAAAATATATTATAGTCTCTGGAATAGCGGAAGCAAAATTAAAAACGAACAAAAATACGCCGGAGATAAAATATACTAAAAAATTTTATTATAGCAGTCCATAGTCGATTGAATATTGAATATAGTATAAGCTCTTCACCCTGTTTAATGTTAGCCGCTTGATCGCTGTGCTGAAAATTCTCTGCCAAACATTGCAAGTATTCGCAATTTTTCGGATGCGTATTGCAAAACCAAAAGCTCTTCAGGGAAGGAAATATGGTTCGTTGTTCGTTCGTTCGCGAATTAAGATCAGAAGCGGACGGTGAATGTCTAAGAGCATTTCCGGCGCCAAAATCGGCCAGCGGCTGATTTTGTTGTCCTCTTCGCGGCAAAAAAACGTTTTGTTTATCGGCGGGCCTCCGGAAATTGCCCACAGCCGCATTAGAGCCGAATACGGCTGCTCCGAATTTTTGCGCCGCTCGGTCTAATTCTCCCAAAAAATCGCCTGAAAGGAGTCGGCATACTTGGGCGGGGCGCAACTTTTGTGAGAGTAGTCAAAAAAGCATTTTACGTGTAAATAAGGTCGTAACATTGGTGGTATGGAGAAAAATATAAATTTTTCCTGTTTATCAATTATATGCATCGACGGACAGAAAAGAGAAAAAAACAAAAAAATTGAATTGTAGGACTGCGAGGGGGTTTCAGATTATGAGGGTTGAACCACTTACTCCTATGTTCGAGAATGAGTCGCCCCCACGGACACGTTGAGTATAGTGCAAATTAACTTGGTCATTTGAACCTCCCATAATCTGATAGACACTCGCGAAATCGTATATATTCTCAAAATTGTGTTTTTGAAGAATGTCATACTTTTCTCGATTTTTGTATATTTATGAAAACAGAACCTAATATGAAATAAAGAAGAATGACGTCCTTACGATTAAAATCGATTTTTCGGTGAATATTTTAATTTCAAAAATTTTTGAACCGCACAGAATTTCAACCCAAGCGTGTTTTACACTCGTGAATGGATATGTAGAAATATTTGTTTTCTTACTATTTTTCAATGTTAATGAACAAAACTTGATGCAATCAAGAAATCGAAGAATTATGTTTCATAGCATAATAAAAAATGAGAAAAAAGAGAAAGAACGCAATTAACTCAACAGTTTTGCATTGCAAAAGTATGAGGGGCGAGCCTTGCTGGACATTTTCCAGTGAACCTGACCGACCTAATTTTCTAATGAACTTCTAAGGAGTCGGATAAGAAGAAAATGTCCTAAAACGTAATCCGTAAGCATTGTGAGTTTTCGTGAATTATTTACGAATTTTTGTTAGCAATCAGGATGTTGCCAAGTTTTTGAACTTTTTTTAAGATTATTTAAATTTTGTACTACTTTTCGTTAGATTTGAATTCCTACATTTAGAAAAAGTTCATTTTCTACCTTATTTGACTCCCTAAGCTGTCTGCAATATCGAACGCGTACGAATAGCGATATCCACACTCGAGCGATGGGGGTCGGGTCGGGGTTCTGGACCCCGAGAATCCGGCAGACCCCATCCAAAAATTGATTCACTCCCAGAATTATATTTTTCGCATGATTTTCTGGAGTTTAGCCAATTTTACAACATGGCAATATTTAAAATGAAACATTTGGCACCAGAATTGGGCCGCTGTTCGCGTCTGTTGATATCTTACTTATAAAATCGCCACGCTTTTGGCGCCTCGCTTTATAAAGAAATAAATCACAGTGCGATATTGCCGCTAAATAAAAAATGATCAAGTAAGTAAATGTTAAAGAATCCGGCCGAATGCCCATCATTTTTTCGCGCACGAAATGACGCGAAAAACATCCAGAGTTTTTCGGTGGTCAACGAGACAGTTCAACTTGCGAATAAAATACGCCCATTAGCCGAAAGCTTTTAAATAAGATGCCAGTCACACAGAGATGAAAAATTTATGGTCAAAACTAATGAGAAAATTTATAATGATGTAAAGTTCATTTGCATAATAATCCGTCATCATTGAACTTAAAACCGGTTGCCGCTTAAACAACGTGTTTTAGCGTAGATCATATTGAGCTGAACAATAATAAACGCAAACTAGATTGTTGGTAAACAAGAACTTTCAAATTAAAGCACGTTCGTATGCGCATAACATTTTTGGTTCAAGGTGCGAGCACGAGTAATGTGCGCAAAACATATTCGCGAAAAATACTTGCACACTAATTGACTTCAAAATTTATCCGATTGAATTGAAAATTAATCATGCCTAAATATGTACATCATTGATTGATATAATGCAAATACTTCGAAACAAAAGGCTCCGCTTCTGAAATCATCTTTTAATTTTAGTTTGCAGATTTTCTAAAAAATAAATGCTTTAAAATTTTTTGGAAACGATCTCATTTCCGCAAATTCTCGTATTTTTTCAAAAACAGCACGAAAACTCGACCCATTAAAAACTGATTTATGCATTTCCTTCCATCCAATTTTCTTATACGATTTATGCCTCTGCTTCAGAATGTAATCGTTCTTCAAAGGAAGAAAATATTTTATATCCCGGTCATACTCGCTACATTCATTCAAGACTAATGTTAGTTTTCAACAATATTAAGTTATATTTATTTCATTTTTGTTATTTACCCCTTGCATTCTTGTACACACTCGAAACGAGCATCACATTTTTCATCCGCGCGGCAATTGAATGATGGGATAAAGCTCCCGTTTGGATAAGGTCTAATCTCATACTTACATAGGGCGTGGTTGGGGGTCGTACCGCCGAAATCCGAAAAGACCTTGTCAGATCTCTGAATTTAATTTTAAAGAACTATCTTCACGATTCTTATGTCCCGTTAGTCGAACCGTTGTTGAGTATGTGGCACTGTTAAAGTGGTGAAAGTGTTTAGAACTTTCGTAGGATTTCTCAGCAGAATTGTAAAGGAAAATGAGATTATTGAGACGTATGGGTTGCTAAACTGATGGGAAATCTGATGTTGAATTGAGACGTAACGCTCTGGAATAGTTGATACTCAATTATTGAAACATTCTTAAAATCTAAAATGAAAACAAAAATTATAGGTACCATCTGATATCTCAAATACTATTTCCAACGATAGGAGTTTAACAAGTACAAGACTCATTCTTGTGAATAATTTTGATTTTCAATATTTTCTGCACGTTCAACTCTTATCAAAAGTTAACCGCTGTGCAGTGTATGCGAAAATCTAAGGGCGAAATACGGATAATACTCGTAAAATGGAAAAATTATGATCTCCATATTGAGGATTTTAAAGTTGCATGAACGAGTGGTCGGCTTAGTATAAATAAAAAGAAGTGCACCGCATTTTAAATTAGTGGCACATGTACGAGTACGAGTGCGTATGTGTACATACACACATACCTAAGTATAATGATAAAAATAGCAGTTTCGCCGATTCTTGTCAGCAAGCATTGATGTCGAATATTTTGAAAACTAATTAATTAATCTGAAAAATTGCCAGTTCTTTTTGAAAAAGTGTGTTAAATGGTCGTTTCAGCAGCTTTGTTGCATCTCAAATTTATGTAGCCACTTATACTTTAAGCTTGGTGGGAATAGACAAGAGAGTGCCGGAAAGCGGTGTCGAAAACCCCCTCGTAATATAAGAACAACGCATTATTTATTATCTTTGTTTCCGGTAAGGCAGTTAGCTGGAAAAAACCGCGGGGAGATTTGGTCTTTCTAGTTATAGTCTCTTCTTTTGTTAGAATATCAGACACGTGAATGAGATGGGCGGGAGAACGAAGGCACGCAAGTGTTCGTGCATATTCCATGAAACTTTCTCAAAACAAAATTCTCTGATATGAGTTTCGAACCGATGACGTAGGTAATGTGTATGACTTAAAATTTAGCTTAAGGTAGTGCGGGGCTTGAGGACGAAAAATTTGGAATTTTTAGACAACTATGACGTCATGAATGTTAGCTAACTTATTGCTTTTCTTTACACGAAACGCATGAAACGTCATTATTACTGGCTTATAACCTGCTTCTTGAAAATTTATCCGGTAAAATTGTGCTGCTGTGTCAGCAACAATATTCGAAACGCAAATGACAAATGCGCTTTTTGTTCATCGTTATTTCGTACCGGTGTCGTCGTTGGCTAAAATTTGCATTTTAGCCGAAATTTCTACCAGAAAACAAGTTCGAAGTGAGCGATAATTTTGAAATTCCTGCTAATTTATCTTTTTCTTATAGTTATTAGCTTTTTTCTACCAATTTAAGTAATTTTACTGCCTCATTTTTTCTCATTTCTATCACTCACGTGATAGTTTTCGTAGGTGCTAGGGTTTTGAGGTCGCTTAACCATTACTAATTCGCTTTCTTGAATTTTGTTGCAGCCGACATGAAATATATTTTGCTTATTTCATTCTTGTTTAAATAATATATTTGAATATTTTACTTATTTTATATTTACTCGTACTTGTTTGAATGATATATTGGCATTTTATGATTTTTCAACCAGATGCTTAATTTATTTTAAATCAATTAATAAATATAAAATTGTAATAAAATCTGTGCGCTATGGTCTCTTGTGTAAGTGCATATCATCGATATGCTCGATATTTTGTTACCGAGAGTTTTTGATTGACAGTAAATTTTTCTGAAATGAGATAAAACGGATATTAAATATTTCAGAAGAAAGCCTATTGCATTATTCAATCAATTCTTCAATAGTAAGTAATTCTACGGCATGATCTCGTTGTGAAATAAAATAAGATCTCTCATTGAATACAAGTATTTGCCAATAGCGGAATTGAAATTTTGAAGTTTTGTGTAAGTTTTATCTGGTGTCAGGATTTTGGGAACGGTGCTATCAAACATAAATTAGCATTCTGCGACATTGCTCAGACCTACATAAGGTTCGTTCGGTTTGGCTGTTTTTGTACGTCAATTGGTAATTTTGGCCAGATAGGGAAATAGTACACAAAAAACCTACAAATAAGATTGATTGTTTTAATCTTCTGTAAGACTAAACCTGTAGTTACCAGGTCTCGCCAACACCGTTAAATTGATTTTCCTATTCCATATTCAACTTATTTAAATTTTAGACGGATATGGGAATAAATTATAAAGGATATTTTTTCTTCAACGGGCTCATAACTCATAATTTGGTTTAAGGAATTCGTATTTATGTTCTAACTCCAATTTAAAAGATTTCAAAAATGGAAATTTCGTACAATAAACCGCAGATCGAACAAATATGCCTAACTTAAGAGGCATTTGACCACATATTATGGCTTTTGACTGAGAGCGAAATTGTGAATTTGTACAAAAATAAATGTTATCTTAAGAATTTTTAGCAATATTTTGACTCGTAAATATCAGTTCTTTTAGTATCCATTTTTATCACCATAATCATCTATTTCATCAAATATTTTGAAAATTTTATTCGTTTTCATTATCCATTAGGAAAAAGCATCATGAGACCATAGGTGGGCAGCATCAAAATTCTGGGGGGTGAGGTGAAAAAATTTTCAAAGGTCAAAAAATGGTCTTAAAAGTGGTCGTATGGCGAAAAAACACCATTTTTCGACGTTTCTCATCGAGCACTATCCAATGGCATCAAAGTATCGCTGAAAAAGCAGAAAAATTTCAAAATTTGAATTCTGGGGAGGGGTATTTTGATTTCTGGGGAGTATTCCATTTTCTGGGGGGTGCATACCCCCAAACCCCCCACGCCCATGTGTGCATGAGACACGTCGAAAACTGTGTTTCCGATGCGCATGTTTAATTAAGCCAGGAAAGCTTAAAAGACATTTAGGGACAGTCCGACGCCCCTAAATCCCCGATAGCCTATCGACCGTTTTGTGAACTACATTGCTTATTCTCCGGTCATATTGGTGTCGCCGTACTTGCGCAAGCAATCAACTTTTGATGCTTTATGGGGAGAAATCGCTCGCGGAAATGGAACCGAAAATTTTGTCTTTGGGGTCTACCGTATTTGTATAGGATTTCGTTTTATGGAGAGTCTCAATTTCGGAAATACCCGCGCTCTCGTATGAGTATTAGCTTCCACACTTCTCTACGATTATAGTTAAAAAATCAAAACGGTGGAAGTATTCGGAACATTTAACATTTTTTCAAAATAATTCTTAATTTCATTTTATTTTAAACATTCGAAATTTGCGATTGTAAACGTAAAATACATTTCGTAGAACGATGCCCGCCGACTTAGAGCACAATCCGTATTACCGGTGCCTGTGCAACACGATGCACGTCAAAGTGGGCGCCATTTGGATCGGCGTAAGCGAAATTTTGGCCGTCGTCATCGACGCGTTCATCATTCTATTGGGCGGCTATTTTTGGTCGTCGCACGAAAACGATCGATTCGACCCCCTTTTACTGATCTACGCCAGCGTGCCGCTGATCGTCACGCCGATCGTCGTCGGCCTGATGATCTACGGCATTTACCGCGTTCGGGCCGGCCTTATCGTGCCTCATCTGATTTGCCAAGTATTGGCCATCCTGCTGCTCCTATTGGCCGTCGGTTTGGCGCTGGCCAAATTGGCCCGCCTCACCAACGTTTTCGAGTTGGCGGCGGTCGACGACGTTGATAAAAGCGGCGGCGGCGACGTCGACGTCGATCCGACGGCGTCGCCGCGCGGCGGCTACTACGGACTCACCGTATTCAACATTATCTTGTTCGCCGCGACGGCAGCCATCGAAATTTGGTTCATCTACGTCGTGTACAAGTGCTACTTGTACGTGAAACGCAAGGCGGCTGTCGTCGGCTCGCCGAATTTCGCGGTTTAAGAAAATTTTCGGGGCGTGGCCCGCGTTGGGGCTAGTTTGAGGGTTAGGGAAGCCTTCGATGGGGGCTATCGGCACACGTAGGCAGGGATTTTCGGAAGTTGGATCAAATTCGATTTAGAATACGAATTTGAATAATTTGAATGTTGAATCGAAATTCGAATTCGAATTCAAAAAATTGAGTTCGAATTTGGATTTGAATTCTAAACTGAAAGATCTATCAAAATTGATTTACATTTTCTTTCGTTTTTTCTCTATTTTCGACTCACCAGATTCCAGACGTATTTAGGTATTGCCCGTGCGTGGATATCAGCCGCAGAACTTAGTCTTGCGCAAATGACCTTATACACTGGTGCTGATGTCAAAACTCGGGAAAAAGTATAAATTAACAGTTTTTAGATACTTTCTAGCCTTATAAGAAGTTTTGTCCGCGGCTTTATTGTAAATTTCTGCCATAAATTGTTGCTTTTCCTGGGTTTTCACACTAACTCTTAGATTCTTTGACGTACATCTGTTCACAATCAGACGCGAACAGATTTAGTCTGCCCTTGAAAGACCAAATAAGGAAAAATTCTTAGTTTGAAGTATGTTGAACCACAGAAGTCAATAACATCAAAATTTTGTGCTAAGGAATTTGAACCATCTAATAATAGGCGCAGGTATTGATGATGCTGCGTAATTTTTAAGGTCAGCCGATTTCAAAGAAGTGAGGATGCCAAATTCCAAACCAAGCTGATAGGTCATTCAGACTCAAGAGAAAAAAACTTCTTCTTTTACTGTTTTGACCTCTCAAAAAGCGGTCTACTTACGTGATAGTGTTAAAATACAATGCTTCAATGCGTTTAAAAAATGTTTCTTACAAAATCTTGCCCTGATTTTACCTTATTTTTCCTCACTTGCTTTTTGTGGGCTAAAGTTTTGACCTCCAATGCGCACGTCTATCGTAGTCGCAACTTTTCGTACGTATGCACCAACATAGTTCTAAGCGCTACTCTTGTCAGAAGCGCGCGAAATCGAAGTAAAATAATGATTTTAAGATTAGTTACATTTGATTTACATATATTTTACAATTTAGAGGAAGTTAAATGGCACAAATGATGGCGAAAAAGTCGAGAATCACAAATTTTCTGGCAGTCTTTCCTATAACAGTCGCGTTTCTGATTGCTGTTGCACTTTAACTCTTTCGATCGATTGATTTCTGACGACATGTATCAGCATTATTCGTTTATTACAGTTATATACTGTATTTCGTCTGCGTAAAAAATATATTTACGTGTGGTTCGTGCGTGTATATAAGCGGATATTTTGATTTCGTATATATTTTATTTCGGCTAATGGTTTATTGATTTGTATATTTATGTACATATATATTTATAGGCGTATATTCTGGATAGTAATAATATTAAAATGTCATAGATATGAATAGTGAAAAACATTTGGATATCCGGGACTCAAACCCTGGCTTCCTAGTCACCGGCCTAGCATGCTTCTAACTACACCGTGTACGAGTAATTTGTAGAGGACTATTGTAGGCGAAATCTACCTATTCTAAAATTTTTTAACAAATCGAAAATCGAAGTTTAAATTATAAAATTTTGTTCAAATTTTAAAATTTTATTCAAGTTTTAATTAATCAAAATTTTCGAAACTTCAAAGACCAAAATTAAATCAACGGAAAAGTTTTCGCCGATATGCTGAAATTGCGGAAACAATTTTAATGCTGCAAAAATACAATCCTTCTGGAATCCAATAAGCACAGTTTGGGAAAACACTTGAATAGAAAACTTGCCAATTTTCTCATAAATTGGAGATCATCGGCTAATTTTTCCAACTTCTCCGCTTTTACGAGCCGGGTTGAAACATGACATCGGTAATAAAAATGCACTAATGGCTACACGTAGAAGTTTGTTTAGCTAATTTCGCAGGTTTAAGCTCACACTACGAGGTAAAAACACTTTTCTGCCTCATTTTGTCCACCAACTTCTCGATTATATTTTAGGACGTGTTGACTATTTTAAAAATGCTCTATGCTTCAAGGATCACCACTCATATAAATTGACTGCCTTCTTTACACTCGGAACTTATTTTCCTTCTAGAACATCGCAAAACGTAAATCTTTTTCAAACATTGTCTAAAGATCAGAATTGCGAATCTTACCATGGCTTTTTTGAGCATTTTCTTATAAGCTTTGAAATTTGTTTTTTAAATTTTCAAAATTATTTCGATGCTTTTCAAAGTGGGGGTACCGTGGGAATTATGTGCATCTTCGCAGCGAGACCTTGTTTTTATTTTGTATGATTTTTTCATTGGTAATAGGTAGACAGCACATTTTTGTATTAAGTTGCTGAGCGGAAAAATTGTATCCTAACATGTAGGTAGATAGGTAGGTACCTATGGCATGTTAAATTAAAGTCAGGAAACTCTTTCAGACTCTTTTATTTTTATCTGCAATACACATGGTAATTTTAATTTTAAAACAGGAAACGCGCTAGGACTTACGCAGGCGCATAGCCAGAGTTTTATTGTCGAGGCAAATGTCAAAAAACAGCAAATTTTGAACTGTATTGTTTTTTGAGCTCACAATTTGAATGGTAAATGGTAAATTTCGCACCGAATCGGTCTTCGCATTTAGATTAAAGTAATCTATTCTTTAAAAAGAAAGCAGTCATCTTATCGCCCGCAAATGATTTTCTTATTTTTCTCGAATAAGGATTAAAATCGAGGATTTTAAATAGAATACCTAATAAATTGCTTGTTTGCTTGACTGCGCTTGTAACAAAATATAGAAATCAATACTTGTAAACTTAATTTAACAGTAATAAAAAACGTGATTCAATATTTTTGGGTTAAATATGTTCCGCAACATAAACTAGATACTCGATTTTTCCACTGTTTTTGACCAGGTTGCCTTCACATAAAAGATTGAAAAGGTATTGTATTCTCCCACGTTTCCTTTTTCACAATTTATTTATGGATTCAAAAACAAACAAACATTTAGTAAATAGCGTAAAGCGCCGGAAAATTTTGATTTTATCGCTAATTCTAATTTAATTTCATGTTTTTAGCTTGAATAGTAAATTTTGATGACCAAAAAGCAATAAAGTGAGGCATTTTAAAAAGACACGAATGTACAAAAATACAAATAAACGCAGCAGACGGACAAATCGGTATTCTGAGTGGGTGGGATTATATAATAAAGATCTAAAAAATATTCGATTGGCTCCCTGTACACATGTCTACTTATTTTTGTATGTATGTAAAGAAAAATCTAGTTTAGTTTCGGATATCATTCAATATAATGTTAAAAGATAGGTGCGTAATGTAATCGAGCGCGCAGCTCCGAAAATTTTGCATTTTTTTAAATTGAAATTTTATATTAACGTCATTCATTACACTTACTGAACTTAGTAACAAAGATAGGTTGACATACAATGTACACAAATAGCTGGTCAATCAAACCCTCACTTCAAGCTTGCAAGCTTAATCAAAAAATAGAATTAGTTCCTCCGATCCTGCTCAACAATGTTTTTCTTACAGTAGGTCAAAATAAGACACTTGCCCCGCTAATCTATGAACTTATCAGAGCGGTTGGCGTTTTAATCAGGCGCAGCGCGCTTAATTCGATAGAAACAAGCAAATTAAAATCAAGGGCGTAGCCAGGGGGGACACAAGGGCATGTGCCCCCTCCGAAATAAAATCGTAAAATTTCATAATAGAATAAAACACGCAAAACGAAAAAATTTCGCGCTTTAAAATGTGTTTACATTCGTTTACACCAGCATTCTTGTCCGGCGGGTCCACGACGTTTTGGCGCCAGCAACTTATAAATTATTCTAATTAAATCAATTTTGGAGCAATTTCAAAATAAATTATATATTCAGAAAGCAGGTTCTACAAGCTAGAAAATGGCATATTGTTCTTTTCGATTCGATGAGTATTCATTTGTGTACGACTGAAAACTGTAGAAAATCCAGTGTATTTTTAGATACATCAGAATCTGTATTATACTTTAATCACAAATGAAATGTTAATAATTAATAATACCCCAAAGAGTGTGGCGCCAAAACGGCGGCGCCAAAACGTCCCATTCCGTTGTTCGGCGTAGATATTCTTATTATTATTTATTACTGTGTTTTTGTTCGCTTATTTTACCTTTGAAATAACTTCCTAAATAAATCATTTCATTGTTTGTGTCAAAATTTCTGAAATTCCGAAGTTATTTTGAATTCAAATTTCTATATCTTTGCCCTGAAGTCTTTATACAGTGCAAAAAAGCATGAGCAATGTGGGCGTTAACTCCTTGGGACAACTATACATTTTGACCTTTATCTTCTAGCATTTTCATATTTGACTCAAACTGACATAGCCGTGCCTAGGGGTGCGAACTGTGCGGCCGCACAGGGCCGCTAAAATTATGGGCCGCTAAAAAAGTTGTAGCGCCTGCCGTATAGAATTCATTTTTTGGCGGCCCTCTTACAATAATTCGATACATACGTTCAAAAGGATCGATTTTTCGACGTTCTAATGCAAACACAACCAGTTAAAAATCTTTACTTGCATTTTTAAGAGAACGCTGACTGAGCTATACTTGTTCTCGTTTTTCAGACATATTGTTGATTTTTCTGTTGCAATAATGTTTGTCCAGAAAATTGAGTTCAAAAAGGCTAAAATGTCAAAAATTTTCCGGCGCTTTGCACTGAGCCATAGATCAAATGAATTTAAAAGCTTGAATCAGCCGAAATAATCTAGCACTTCACACCACTAGTAATTTAATGCACTATTTGTTCATTGAATGAAAGTGCGCATGCTTGATGAGCATAAAACTAAAAGTGCGAAAATGATTATGTACCAGTTTGTCTATTCTTTGCTTTTTTGTCTTTCTTTACAAGGACACAATCCTATTTTAAATGAAAGAAATGGCCGAATTTTCTTATGTTTTTGTGCATTTCCTGTTTTCTGAAGTGCATCTTCTTAATAAGAAGGCCATAAATGGGCCTGAAAAGGGTAAGAACAAAAACTTCAATTTATACATTTTTCTATATCTTATTGGCAGCGACCCGTTGCTGCGCTATGTAATTAGCAGGGGTCGAAAAACGCATTTCAGCTCAGAAGTTTTGTGAGATGTAAGAGTTCATCGATTTTGAGTGTTTTTGGGCTCCATTCAGGACCGAAATTCGGCCGTTTTTGCGAAAATTTTAACGTTATTATTTGACATTAAAATGCTTTTTTACAAAATTTGTAGGGACTCTGTCCCAGACCCCGCAGGGAACGCTTGACCGCGCAACCTAAGACCCCCGCAGCATATGTGGGCAGCAACAAAATACCGGGGTGTAGGTGCAAGGTTTTTAAGAGGTCGAAAAATGGTCTTAAAAATGATGGTATGGCTAGGAAATACTGTTTCCAAGGTTTCTCATTGAGCACTACCCACGAATACCAGCTTTAAAAACATGGGAAGATGATGAATCGCTCAAAACATGCACATGGACCAGACATGTACACTGAGCTAAAAGTTCTTGCTCGATCAAGTCCAAATAAATTAACTTTGCCACTAGCTACTCTTAAATATCTATCAAATGACTTCCAGGATGTTTTCCCGAACCTTATAATTGATTTCAGAATTTTACTTACAATACCTATTGCTGTGGCCTCAGCAGAACGTTCCTTCTCGGAACTGAAATTAATAAAGACATATTTGCGGTCAACTATGGCTGATTCTCGTCTAAGTGCACTAGCGATTATTTCAATTGAAAAGGATTTATCATCTTTGTTAGATTTTTTGCAATTGATTGACCAGTTTGCCGCTCAGAAAGCTAGGCAAGTTATTTTGTAATAAAGCACGTCATCATTCACGAAATAGGTAAATTATTTGAGAAAAAACATACGATACCTACTAAAAATAATGTAGCACAATATTTTTTTAGTAAATTTACAGAAAGATGCTAACTGCGAACATATAGGTACATATGTAAAGGATATACATAAGTGATAATTATGATGCCTATAATACCAGTTTTAAAAATTATGGGGGCCGCAAAAATAAGTTTCGCCCAGGGCCGCTAAACCTCTAAGCACGGCCCTGCAAACTGATGGTTGTAGCGGTGTGAACCTAATAAGTATGTCAGCAGCACTCAATAAGTAAGGTAATGTTGAGAAATACTTGTGCCTAGCGTTGAAAATTTTTGATTTTTTCATGGGCATTGCACTACAGTTTCTTTGAATACGAATACGAATACTAATACGAATATTTTATCACCAAGTCAGTGGAACATATAAAATACAATCGTGCACAAATACAATAAAACAATAGAGTTATCACTAATATCATTTCACGTGACTACGAACTCCCAAGATTTATCCAATTCTTGCAGGAGAAGATTCCCTGCCAGAAGGAACGTTTTAAACTTAGAACAGATAATATCATTTTGCTAACTTATTCCGCAATGAAACTATCCTACTAAGAAAAGAGTGCTTTTTAGATCTAATAGAAATTTTGTATTTCTGAGTTTGAAACAATCTAGAGTCCGGGTGGTGGAGGATTTAATGACAGTGAAAAGATCATCAGGATTCACATTAATGAAGCCATGGAAAATTTTTTAAACTATACCTCAATCAAAAATAATTCTCCGAAATTCCAAAGAGTCCAGTTTGAGAATCTGAAGTCGTTTTTGGTACGCTGAATCACTAATTTTTAGTAATCTCTTTGTAAAATGTCTCAACCTTTTCAATATTTTTGATATCACGGTTTTTATATGATGACCATAAAATTGTGTTGTATCCCAACGCCTAAATTAAAGCATCTTTGTTTTTAACTTGGAGAGCATGAAAAAAGAATGGATTGGAATGGATGGAATGGAATTTTTGGAACTTTTTGGAATTTTGGAATTTTTTGGAATTTTTGGAATTGGAAAATTGGAATTGGAACTTTTTCCATTTTTTCAAAAAAAAATTTTGTTTGAAAAACCAGTAAAACCTTTATTATATTATAATAAGCAAAAGTTTCAATATAATACGACGAGCAATTTTCCGGACACGTTGATTGAGCCTTTATTTACGTAAACTGCACGCACGCCTACGTGCATACATATTAATATATAAGTACACGTACGGTCATTTCCCAAACATTATTGATTGGCCCACACTTACCGCTCAAAATTAACATAAATGTGTGGTCAGTTGACACCTAATTGATGGCGCACTCGAATCCGGGAATACCTGAACGAGACCCTTAAATCTATACCTTAATAAGTGCCCAATCCGAATCATGCTTTAGGAATGTCGTGTTATCTCCTAAAAACATCCTTTAATTCTTTCCAAAGTTTGTCATCGATCCGGTTTTACCACCTTATTGCATCATGGTCTGCATATCTATTACTTTTGTTGCGAACTTATTAACGAACCAGATTGCTTCTTTTTGCGTAGTATCATCAATTTTTCCCCCTCATTATCTAATTCATATAAATTTTGGTTTAACTCCTTAAAAATACATTTACGTGCTGATGATATTCGCATTTACTTCCAGGTGCTGCTAATAATTACCATTCAAGAAAGATACCTATATTTCAAAGTCAAAAAGTAAGTAAATCTAGTTTACCATCATAATAAAGACATAATGAGAGTTTGTCAGGGTTTAAAATATCGATTTTTCTTCAAACTTCATTGAACAAAAGTATGTACATTTTGCTATGACCTAATTATTATTTAACGCAGAATTGCGTATTTTATCGCTCTTCTATCGACAAAACATTTATTTTTCTGACCAGCGTGAGAGTTTGCCATTGGCAGTCTGACAAAAAAGCTTATTCTGCTTCTCTCTGCTTAACAATATTGTTTTCACGCGCTTTAATTACTCGATCTACCGATTGAAATTAGTTCAACTAACGCTCACCTTTTTGTTTTCTGTTGAATCCTAAAACCTACGTCGGACGGGTTCGATTTTTTCGCCTTAAACTGCCCTCCTTCTTTGTTTACCAGCTTCATCGTATTAAAAATGCGCATATTTAACGATAGGAGATGCAATGGGCGATAAAAGCTTTGCTTATTTTTCCTCCATTGATATTCTGGCTGTTCGCGCTTGAAATAAGCGCGCTGCCCCTGGCAAGCTAAAGTTTATAAGCTTGGTTAGTCGGTGAACTTGGCACTTCGTTGGCTTTTGTTATTTTTTTCGTCACATTCAACGTATTCTTAAATAATTGCGTTCCGAAATTTTACCGTTTTTTCGTGATTTCTGCGTCGACATTTCCAAATATGGTTAGTTTTTAAACGGTAACGCTTTTTGAATTAAGCGCTTGAATATGATTTATTCTGAAATGCTCCTATAAGGTTAAAGGTTAAAGGCCGGGCTTTACACCCAAAGTGGGTTTTACCCATGCATCCGAAGATGCTATCAGTCAATTACCGCAAGGGGGCGCAAGTTCCAAGGGTTTTAACCTCCGCTACGCAAGTGCAGCTTTCCATTTATCGACCCCGGAAGGATGAAAGGCTAATGCTGCTATTAGCTTATTATTATTTATGGGGCCCTCATTCATCTCAACAACCAACAATAGTAACAAGAGGCGGAAATAAAAAAGTTTTCAAGTGTCTCAAAAAAGTCCAAACATGGGTAGATACCGAATTTAAGCTGTTGTCGATATATGCAAAATAGCAAAATAATATAAAAATTTCCCAAACGCATGGTGAGAACCCCACAACTTGCTCCTAGACAGTCAAAATGGCTGCGACACTAATTATGAAATAATACTGCGACACTAATCACTAATTATGAAAATTATGGATCGAAGGAGTGTTTGAGATTTTTGCATGGTGAGAACCCCACAACTTGCTCCTAGACAGTCAAAATGGCTGCGACACTAATTATGAAATGTTATTCGGAGTTTACCTCTAACAAAAAATCTTTTTAATATGAACATTCTTTTTGGCAAATTCCGAAAAATTTTTAAATTTTATGTGGTCCTTCTGATTCAGAAAGACTCCCTCACAATCCGACAGATCGGACGAGCAAATTTTTTGCAAATCGTTTTCTTCGCGGTTATTTCATTCCAATGAATAGAAATCGATGATAAACGTCGAAAAGTGTCCTTTTTGTATCTACCCTCAATTATTCGACACTATTACCTTTGAAATTTTTCGGACAACGAGACTCCTAGAATTTAGGCGATACCTACCAATATGGTTGTTTACAGCCGTCTCGGTGTCATTTTTGTTATTCATTTGTTTTTATGTTTGTATTTGTTTTTCAAGCTTTTTTAAGGCGTCCGAGAAATCCGCCTCTGACGGCGCTCCTAACATGGCGCCGCCGCCAGTCACTCGAACGACGACCTACGCGTCGTCCGGCTACGGAGCCGGCGCCGGCCCGTCCGGCGTCCTCAACGACCGGGATCCGCGCTGGCGATGCTGCTGCAATTCGATGCACGTGCGCACAGGCGCCTACGCCATCGTAGCCCTGGAGATAGCCCTTAACGCTATGTGCGTCACGTTTTTGTTGTTCGGCTTGGCGTCGAGCCGCGGGCGTAACGACGGCCCCAACAAAGGCGCCGGCATCGGTCACATGACCATCACCATTATACTTTGCGCCCTTATGATTTATGGCTTGAGGGTAAGCGATTCGTCTCAAAAAGATTTTAAAATTATGTTTACAATTGGAAATTTAAATTTAAAATTATCGAATTGTGAGATCACTTCAACTTTCTGGGAGAAAACACACATCAGCGTAAGGAGGAAGGATTGGCGATTTGGATGAACTTACGCGCAAGAACTAAAAATAAAATTTTGGACGCTTTCCGGGGATTTTCGCATCCATTGAACCCCCAATACTCTCCCTCTCAAGTTTGGATGCTCCTCCGACATGTAGTTATGATGATGGCCGACCGGATTGGAGCCTAATTTTAATATATTCGGGCTCAAGCCAATTTAAAGCGGCAGAGATATGTTGGTGAAACAAACAACAAAATTGAATGCGTTTTTTATTATTCATGTATGATTTTAAGAAGCCTGACTCATGCCAAAAAATGTTTGGAATTTGTCTGCAATTTTGTAAGCGTCATTTTTCATCAACATTTCGATAATATTCAGCTTTCAGGCATTTATTTGACTTCATGCCTCGATTTACCAACTTTTTTTCACACATCATCGTGAATTTCCAAAATGCAAAAAACGCAGAAAACGGGAAAAATTCGAGAAAAATGGTGGCAGCAAAATTGCTGCTTTGTGCATGATTTGAGTAATGCTCGAGACCAGCCAAAGCCTAAATTTGCAAATGCACAGAAATTTTGATTTGATCAGGTTTCGACTGAATAATTTATGTAGAGTTTTCAATTTTAGTATCGATTTTATGTCATTTTCATTTTAATTTTTGGTTCATTATCTTAAATGTATATTTTAAAGTTATTTATTTAATAGTTGGTTATACTAATTTTCCATATTTCGCTAGCAGGATTGAAGTCGACTCTCTTCAAAATACGATAATATGCTCGGACTCCTCCGCAGTTGGGAAGTAGCCAAATGGGGGGTCCGGTTGGACGAATAAATGAGATTCGGAGTCTATCCATCCCTCCCCCAAACCGATGTGTGGCCTCCTCCCGTTGCTACCTTCGATGCAGAGCGTAGGTGGATCAGTCAATTTTACAAAAAAGTATGAATTTTTGTCATTGGCCTTATTTTCTCCAAAAATGATACTTTGTTCCTGTGCTATCTAAACCCAAAACCGCCAAGCCTTCATGTGTGCTCGGAACCAGACAGGTACATTGGGAAGGGGTCTGGACTAGACATGCATGTAGGAAAGGGAGGGGTTCGAGGTGTCCTGACCGCCCAGAATGAAAAAAATGGGAACATTTGTGGGAAAAATGAAGCAAAATGAAGGCCAAAAACGGATGAGCATTGAGAATTTTCTTAGAACGTGCTTCAAATTGAACAGAAACTGTGAAATCACGTAGTTTTAACGCTATTTTACGATTATACGACTTTTTCAAGTCATTTTGGCCCAAAAAAGTTGAATTTTTGATTCCCCCTGACCGGCTGATCTACCCTTTTCTGATCGATTATGCTGTGCACCTATGGTCTGGATTCCCTCAGATTGAAAAAATGGAAAAGTTTATAATGAAATGAAGCAAAATGAAGGTTAAAAATGGTATGAAAATTGAAAAGCGTTTTTCAGCAATGCTGAAATGACTAGAAACTGTGTAATAAAGTAGTTTAAACTTTATTTTAACGCTTGTACCAAATTTTGAGGTTGTTTTGGCCCAAGAAGGCTCAATTTTTGACCCCCAGACCGGCTGACCCGCTCCCTATAAACCGGCCATATCTATGGTGTAGCACATTGTGTACTTGCTGATTGCGCGCATGCAATCAGTATTTATTTTGTAGTATTAATTATCAAGTAAATTTACTTTTATAACTTTAGAAGTAAGGTTAGACTGAGATGAACAACTTAAGTTTACAAACAGTGTTTGCAAACGTTTTAAATTTTGAATTTCTTCCTTAACACGAATTTACATTTTTTCAGGCACGAAAGCGTTTTTTCCTAGTGCCCCATATGGTCTATCAAATTATTGCCATCATCGGATTGATAATTTTATCGATTATCGTAATGCTTGGCGCTGCCGTTGTTTCAACTACTCGGGCCATCTACGAACAAAATGTACATACATAATTTACATATTGCGCTAATAAAACTACATCGAAAACGATGCATTTGTCAAAAACACACTTAAAGGGTTAAATAAACAGAAATTAATTGAACAAATTACAATAAACAATAAGTTAGGTCAATCTGTCCACGAATTTGTAGTGCATACATAAATCTGTAAAGAAATTACATAAATAAGATACTGAAAATTCATGAGCTTTTTGCAAACATTTTCTGACAAGTCACGAGGTAAAAATTATTAAAAAGTTATACTATATGAGAAGATATATAAAATTTATACTACATAAAAACCTAAAATAAGAAAATGATAAAATAAGATTAGTACGTTATTATGCATCTAAAAATAAAAATTAATTAAAACATGAAAATTCCAAGTAATTTATACGGTTTGATAAATAATATATAATTTATATGAATCGATATGATGAGATTTTTATTTTGTATACGAATTTCGTGACTTCTATTTATAATGACACATTCCTTTTTATGCATCGTCAAATTCGTTCTTTTTTAATTTTTTGCTGCATATTATAAATGTTATATGTATATGTATAATTTTTACTTTTTCTTCATATGCATTTTTGATCCATTTAATTCATTTTTCTCATTTTTATAATTGTTAAACAGTTATATAAATATTTCTTCCGTCTTCTTTTCCTAACACTTATAATCATGCAAAAAATTGCAATTTTTATATATTAAATAAAAAAATTCGTGTCGTAGGACGATTCTCATAGAGAAGACAGCGAAGCAGTGGATTTGGCTCAGGGTATTTTGATCGCATTGGCTGTTTTTTGCGTTCTGGTCGCCGCGTTGGAAATTTGGTTCTTTATCGTGGTTTTGCGCGCTTATCGCTATTTGCGAGAAATAGGAAGCGCTTCGTCTTACGGTAGCCCCATGATGAGCTACGGGCACGATGCCAGAATAACCTAGAGCCGTATTTATATCTGTAATTCGTGTAAAATCGTTAGCATAACTGAGTAGCTTGCCGAAAATTTTGTCAGAAAATAGCGCGGAATATCATTTTTCCCGAATTTCATAAATAAAGATGATTTTTCCCTAAAATTCATAAGACGATAAAAGTTCAAAGCCCGATTTTGTCGCCAACAAATATATTTTCCAATATTACCATATTGCTCTACGATATTTATCTTGCGGCATTTTTGGGACAAAAGTCACATTTTCACTTATGAATTTTTACAAATAATTTTTAGGCGTCAGATTTTATTGTGTAATTCGAATCGTTCATTCTTTAATTTTTATCAATTATGGAATAATTCAACGTTTATAATTTAACGTTAGTGCCTTCATGGAAATTTAATTAAAATGAAATCGGATAAATTCGATTCAAGCTTGTTCAATATTAAAAATCGGAATTCGGCGGTTTTAAATTCTATTTTTGATCACTCAAGTGAGATCGCGGTTTATTTTATCGTGATTAAATATATAAAGGAATTGATCATTCGATGGTTTTTTATTGACGTCGTAAGATCTGTCTCTGTTACTTAAACGCAACGTGCATTTTTTATACGCTTTGCCTTAAATGTTGGGCGACCATATCGTTTTTCTATATTTTTCGCTGTTCTTGTCGTGAAATCAGGTTCTTATAATTAAAGTTTGCGTCAAACTAATCGCAATCACCAATTGAGCCGTAAATTCTCGATTTGCTAAGATTTCTTTATTGTTCTTCTTGGCCCCATAATTCCATAGTGATATTTCCACGTCTTTTTCAGAACGTCAAAAATCTTTTTGTTTGAATCCTGATTGTTCTTTTATTCGACTACGGATCATATCAGAATTTTTGTCAAAAAAATTGAAATAAAATTGAATCAAAGTAATTATTTCAAAACCTCAAAAATCCTAATTCTCAACCTTAATTTGAATCAGGCATTGGCCGCAAAGTATGGAAAAGGAGGCCCTCCAGGGACACAGAAATTTTCAAAGGCCGATAGGGCCAACTCCAAACATGAGCGTGGGGGCTTGAGGGGTTTACACCACCGACATTGCCCATCTCAAAATGGGATTGTCAGGTTATGAGAGTCAGACCGAGTCCCTAAATCCTATATGCCCATTCATTGGGCCGCCACACGTGGGCGTGGAAGGGGCTTTAAATCCCAAAATTCTTAAAATCCTCGGCAGATTAGGATAGACTCCATAATTGCATCATTGGCACGTTTTTGCAATTTTTTGGACTTCCCCCAGAGTTTAGTCGCTGCCTGATGGCCACTCAAACCTTTGAAATTTCACCTGAAGCGAGTCGTTCTCAAACTTCCGAGCTCACGCTTGATCACGAGTTTAGGCAAATTTTCTACAATTCCGAATTGAACCGTATTAATCGGTTTTAGAAGATTATTATATTTACAATTGCTTGAAATTTTATTCTTGTCCACTGATGCATTTCTTGCTGTTTTATGAAGATTAGAGGGTGGATGGTTGAAATTTGTGCATAGCCTCACACGATCTTACTTTTTTAACCGTTTATTAGGATGATTTCAAAATTTATCACATAAGAGAATCAGAAAGTTCATTAATAACAGGACGATACCTATGTATTCAAAACAACGTAACGCAATAACAGAGCACTTTTCATGTGATACTTCAAATTTTGTCGAAAATTCTTCGAGTCACTTCACTGAAACGATATTTTTTCTATGTTGTCAAGCACCTAAGCACCTGGCGTGCAACATATGCCTCCGACGCACTTGAAGGCTTTAGGGCAACAGCCTTGATCACAAAAGACGCTTGTAGGTTTGAGATCGGGACACGAACCTGAAACAAAATTGATTTTCTGGCGAAATAGTTGAAATTTTCAAGAATTATCAAATTATAATTTAAATTAACTGGTTTTGGAACTATTAAAATTACGAAAAGTTTCAAAAACCCTCAAAAGTATAAAAAACGGAAAGTATACATTTTACAAATGTACAACATCCATACGTGTATTCCAATCGCCACCGAGTTGAGCTTTTCTGTAGCATTGATCATTTATGCAAATATTATTTTCGCCACAAGCTCCAATCGGATCGCATCTAGCTATCGGAGCCACTACTGTACCATTGATACCCGTGCGAGCTGAGTGTGGAAGATATTTCGGTATACAAACGCATTTGTATAAAATTGTAAATTAAATAAAACGAAAGCACATATAGACGTGTGAAAATATTGTTACGTATTATTACTTATAAAATTTAGATAATTTGGCACATTTTCGGGCATTTAATTTTATACGCTGTGGTGGAAATTTTTCATTAATAAGATCTTCTAAATTTTTGACGAAAAAAGCTTACCGAAAATACGCTAAGAAATGACTTAATTATACAAAAATTCCGTAAAAATGAATTGTGTCGCTGATTTTTATCCCATGTTTCAAAACAAGATAGTTATTTCTATCTGGCTCAGTGAAAATGATACAACAGCGCACGTTGTCATGTAGAATTCGATTTTCCACCATTGCGCGAGTTTTTTTTCAAGAGAAATTTCAATATTTCCTCATTTATTCAACTTACAAGTGGAAAAGGCTACGAGAGCGGAATACTTTCCAGAAAAGTGCTAAAGATATTGCCCGAACGGCAACCGTCATTGAGACAATTTTTTTTAAATTTTGTTTTGAATAACATTTTGCATTTTTGAACTTTTTCGTTTAAAGTAATTCTTTTGACTCCAACGAGGAATTTTTTCAAAACTAAACTTATGGTAACTCCTAACGAAAATCATTTCCCAGGATTATTTCATTTTGTAGGTTACGGAGTACACCTGGGCGTGGGGGTTTGGGGGGTATGCAATCCCCAAAAACCAAAATACCCCCCATAAATCAAAATACCCCCCAGAATTCAATTCTTAATTTTTTTTTTGTTTTTTTTCGCAATTTTTTGATGCCAATGGATAGTGCTCGATGAGAAACGTCCAAAAATGGTGTTTTTTCACCATACCACCATTTTTAAGGCCATTTTTTGACTTTTGAAAAATCTTGCACCCCCCCCCCCCACCTAGAATTTTGGTGCTGCCCACGTATGTTACGGAGATATTTTGGTCTGAAATGGGGGTGCGGAAATACGGAAGACTTCGGAATTTCATTTTAAAAAGTTTCATGTCGGATTACTTCTGCTGCAGCATACGTTGATGCCACGAATGGGCAAACATTGTTCGCCGCATGTATCGCAATTCTCATCAAATTGGCATGTCTTCCTTGCTAATACTCCACTCACCGGACATGTTGGCAATTCTAAAAAAATTTCGCATCTGAGTTGTGTACTCGTACATCTACACGACATCGCGTGTCATTTGTTCAATTTACTAGCAAGAACTCAACATTTTAGACGAAAATTAAAGGAAGCGTTGAATAGGGAAGACCTAAATTTTGGACTTAAAAAATGTTTAAAGATCAAAAAGCATTCGAAGCTAGTAGGAGCAAAAAACCGCTTTTCGAAATTAATCATCTAGCGTTATTTTTCTGACATCATTAAATTGTAAAAAATGAAGAAAATTACTCAAACATGGTATTATAGAAGTGTAAGATTTTGTAATATGCTTCGTTCTGTCCACGTGCGATTCAGACCTACACTTTTTCCTTTATTTATTCCATTATGTATACTTAACGGCGATGTAAAGGCTAGGAACGGATAACTTTTTCGCAAAAGTTACCAAAATTGATGAAAATCTATGAATTATTATTTAGCGTTCTCTGTTATCTCATTTATTTATTTTATTTCGAATATTTTTATTCAATTTATTTGTTTTTGAATTTAAATATAGTCATTTCGGTATCTAAAGTTTACACTATTTTCTAAGATCATTTAGCTTCAGAAAGCTCCGACTGATTCTAGATTGGATTAACTAATCAAGCTGGTCGTGCTCTGTGGCTCAGACCATTTGCTAAAGAAGGGCAGTGCAAACTTTATCATTTATAATAAACATGATTCCAGTATAACTGATAAACAGGAAACGACTAGACTAAGGTAATTATTATTTTTCAAAGAAAAGCGATGATGGAAAATACTAAATTTTGAGCCAATCCTGTTGTATTTCAACAAAAACCTGTGTATTGCTTTGTTTCGGATAACTACTAATTAGCGATCTCTCGTTGTTTTACTTTATTTCAACGAATGAGAAATCCTAGATGTTTTTGAGACAAACTAAGATTCCTTAACAGAATGCGCCTATATTTATAATTCGTCTTAAATTTATTTTTTCAATGTCTGTCTAATGCTTGAAAATATATTCTTAAATAAGTTCAGTGAAGTCTAGTCGGCCTCATTGTAAACTCCAGATTGTCTGAGGATGCATATCTGACACATCAAACGCGTTCGAACTGCTCGAACGGTATATATAAAGAGTAAAAAAGGGCTCTGGTCCCAATTTAAAAAAATAATAATTTAAATTTATTTAATAAATTATTAAAATAAAAATTAATTTAATAAGAATTTCAGCAGTTTTTTACCTCTGTAAGGGACAATTCCATTCGACCCGGGTTCTACTATCATACCGCTAGAAGTACTTTTTTCGCAACAAGTCGGTACAGTGGCGTCCGGAGATCTTTTCTTACAAACGTAGTTCGACGAACAAACGGCGCTGGGACAATCGAAATACGATTCAAGTTCGTATTTCGAGCATTTTTTATGCTCTAAAGCAATTCGATGGGAAAAGGAAGTGAAACAAAGTGGTTTCAATGAAAAGAATAATGAAATATAAATTATAAAAGCAGATACAAAACACAATATAAAAGACTGGAAGAATTACAAATAAAATCTACTCACTAACAAAAATTGAAAATGTATAAAAATTCTAAAATTTTCATCACAATATACAAATATTTAAAAAAATTTGCGAAATAAAAATGATCAAACCAAATTGGAATTAAACTAAGAATATTAGATAAAATGGTAAAAACGTCGATATTTTTTTAATTTTCCGGAAAAGCAAAGTCGAATCCAAAACATTTCATAAAATTCTATACAGTGTATCATACCGATTGGAGTGATGCGCAGGCACGCTTGTGGTCTACAGTTAGCACCAGGAACGCAATAGCATGCTTTGATTTCTTAAATTAACGCGAGTCAAATGGATAAAAATGAAAAATGCAGGAGGAAAAGAGATGAAAAATAAATGTAGCGACTGGAAACAAATACGGCTGAAAATGAGCGAAATGCTCCTTAGAAGATTACGATTGAGACTTTATCATATCAATTTTAATCTTTAAGATTTTCCAAAACTAATGACTGTCATCTCATTTTGTTTGAAATTATTAATTTCTGATTCAACATTCTCATTAAATATTCTACAATTCTTATCAAAACATTTTTATCTAATTTTATGCAAAGACAAAGAACGTCTCTAAATAAAAATCTCCAAATTTTGCTTCATCATTTTGTAACTTTATAAATATTATGAAGAGGAAAAAATAATTAAATGACTCATTACGTTTTAAGAAGTGCACGTACAAAGTATAAGAACGTTAAAATAAATTTTAAGAGATATAATGTGAAATATACTAAAATATGAAATACAAAAATCGCGAAACTAAATACAAAGACTTTAATTTTAATTTTACACTTAAAAACATTGAACAACAAGTTGTCGATAGGATTTGCTTTACAAGTAGAAACATTGAAGATTTTGTTCAGACAAATTTTTGTCTCGGTCCTAAAACATGCACAAAGCATTATCAGATTTTACCTTAAAATTTACTTTCTCGATTAGTCATAAAAATTTGGCTTTTGAGGCGGAAAGAAAGATCTAAAATCATCGAAACATGTGCAATACGATAACCCATAAATAATTTTTCTGAAAGAAGTCTTGCTCGCATTTTGAAATAATATTTTTCAACCATTTTCTTCTTTATGGAATATAAAGCAATAAAAATTTGAATGCAAGAAAAAACGGTCAAAATCTTCTTAGAATTTGAATATAAAAACTTTCACCCGTTAAGCAGCATTTTTCCAAAAATTAGCAACTTACAGAAACACGGGTGATTAGCTATTTTTCGGACTTGGACCCCATGACTCGCTTACTTTTAGCATAATTTGCATATTTCTCGTTTTTACGCGATTTAGTGATTCCAGTCAATAGTAATTGATAATAAGCGAGCGAAAATTGCGTTATTGCATTGAAACGATATTTTAGACACTGTTATCACCGCGACCAATGAAAATTTTCATAGTCGCTATTTAGAGGAGTAAAAGCTACAACAAACAATCATAACGAGTATGATGGAGTCCAATAAATTTGTTAAACATCTTTTTGCTTTAATTGTTTAATCTAAGTCGTAAATATTTCTATTATTAATATTTATATAGTCATAATTATTATCAAATATGAACATTTTTATCGGGGCTTATAGTATTAATACTAATACATCAATATAACTATATTGATAATTATTAGAAATTTAGCTGCTAGGAATATCTATATCGTTATTATCTCTATTATCATCCTTATTATTTCATACCTTTACTTTTATATTTGATTTACCTTAAATCTATTCGTGTTATCGTATTTTATATTAAAATTTATTTTGCTTCGTGTTTTAGTTTTTCTTTAATTTATTGCGGTTTTTAATTTTTCTCTATTCTTATAATTTTTAAATTTCTGTTTCAATATGTATTATTTGTTTCTGTTAATTTTCCTGCTATATGCATGTTGTTTGTCCCTTGTTTTATCTTTCCGAGCTTACTCAGCTTTTCGCAACACACGCATCTTCCATTCACTGGTCGACTTTCGTAACCAGCGTCACAAGCATAGCCGTTGAAACATTGTTCGGCTGACCAAGCATTCAAACTGCACACTTCTTTGCTAACTTGAACTTGAGTCGGTAAGTAGCTATATACTGGTCCTGTGATTGCCGCTGGAAAATCGAATTCCGAATAAATTAAGCTTCTACAAAAATTTTTTCTAAAACTTACATATAATCTATTAATTATGGAGGTCTAACGGAACCTATACAATCAAGAAATTTTTTCAACGATCTGCTATAAATTGAGCTTTGCTCATACGTGGACAGTAAGAAAATTCTGGGAGGGGTCGAAATCATACGTGGGCAGCAAGAAAGTTCTGGGGGTGCAAGATTTTTTTGAAGGTCGAAAAATGGCCTTAAAAATGGTGGTATGGCGATAAAAACACCATTTTTCGACGTTTCTCATCAAGCACTATCCATTGGCATCAAAAATTACAGAAAAAGACGAAAAAAATTTTCAAAAAATTGAATCTCTGGGGGGGTATTTTGATTTCTGGGGGTGCATACCCCCCAAACCCCCACGCCCAGGTGTGGTCGAAATGGGTAAAATCGCCAAAATATGTTACTTAAAAATCAATTCCGGGGGTACATAGCACAGCTTGGCGTGGGAAGGGGTTGGTGGTATGCACCCCTTCCTCCGAGAAACCAAAATACCCCACCCAAGAACCAAAATACCCCCTTCTCCAGAATTCAATTTTTGGGAATTTTCTAAAATTTTTTTTCGCAATTTTTTGATGCCAATAGAAAGTGCTCGATGAGAATCGTTGGAAAATTTTGTTTTTCCGCCATACTACCATGTTTAAGGCTATTTTTTGACCTTTGAAAAATATTGCACTGCCAGAATTTCGGTGCCGTATACCTATGGTCTACAGTAATCTGGGGTGGGGTTCAACTTCTGGGTGGTTCAATCCTTCACTCCCCCCCTTACTCACGACCATGTGTGCTTTTGCCCTAAAACTCATGCAAATTTTTTGAATTTTAAGTTTAAGCATCTTCTGAAGAAGCAAGCTTGTTAATTATAAAATATTACTCCTTAGCACCGGAGCAATTTTATGTTGTATGATCTCAAACGGCGTGAATGCAGTAACGCTTGAAATATAACAGAAGAGACAATCAGTGGCGGATCTAGGATTTTCCTAAGGGGGGGGCGGTATCCTAACTTTTCCAAAAATAGTCAAAAATAGGTCCGAAAATTTGCCCTTAACGCGCGAAATAGCGATCTTTCGGTGTTTTACATTGTATACTTTTACATAAAATCACTTTTGACGCTATATTTTTCGAAAAATTTTATAATTTTAGACAATTTTGTGCGGAAAATCATTAAATTTCTTTGACTTTTACAAAAATCTGGCACGTAGCGCCTGAAAATTTGTAAAATTAAGGCGGATAGACGTCTAGAAGCATGATTTACTGCTTGATTTCCTGTTTTTATAGCATTTGATGCTAAACATCGAAATTTTCGATTGAAAATAGGAGAAAACTATGCAAAAATAGAACAGAAAATGGCTTCCAGGTCGCCAAGAAAGTTAAGGTATGTCATTAATAGATATCATCCGGCGCGTAGCGCCAAAAAATTTGAGAAATTATGGTCACTGACGGCCAAACATCATTGCAAATTGCATATCCATTCTTTATCTCGCTAAATATTTTTGGCCAATGGGGGCGGCCGCCCCTCCTCGCCCCTACCTTAAATCCGCGCCTGGTGACAATTATTGAAGCGTCGTCCAAGTTTATAATGTTACATAATGCGCTACGAGATGAAGGAACTATACAGAATGGATCATGATTAAAATTGTGATTTCGCGAATATAAACGCCGTCTTTATTATTCATCAGAAGAATAAATAAAATGGCGATAAAAAATAGAAATATAATTGTCAGGCGTTGTTTTACTTAAAAACACTACTTAATTATAAGCATTAGCGTTACATAAAATGCAATACGTACAAATACTAAAATCTTTAGATAGTGCTATTAGAAGAATTAGTGAATCGATCAGATAATAGGAACTTTAAAATATATTGAAATTATGTAAAATTGTCTACTTAAGAATAAAATACTACAACGTTTCCATGATTCGAGTATCTTCGAAGAAGTCTGTTATAATCGATCAAAAAAAGAATCAACTTCCCGGAATTGCCGAATATGGTACTTTATTTACTTTATTTACTTATATTATATCTTTGATTTATTTATACTATATCTACTTTATATATTTACTATATTTATTCAAAAGTTTATGCGGCACCTAAGTTATGCGAATTCATAAAGAAAAGCATTCTGCGGAATTCGCTAGATTCACAATTAAGCAACATAATAATATCAGCGACGCGATTCCCATTTTTTAGAAAATTAGCAGAAACATGAAATTTCAGTGACAAATTATTTAAAAAAACTATACTTGGGCATTTCTTGCAGCAGACGTTTCTACCGTGTAAAACGGTGCTGCAAAAGCCAGGGAGAGCAAGCGCACCTTCCTCTTGCGGTGCGCATTTCTCGTTCCGTGCAACATCTATGTTCGACTTAAAGTGAAGTTGAATTTTAATTTTAATACTTAAAAAAATTATATTATTAATTTCATTACGAAAAAATGAGTGAAGTATTCGGAGTTTCTTTCAGGAAAACTTGTTTTTCGAAAAAATATACAGAAAAGCGAATTTTCGATAGAAGTTCAGCTTCAACGTTTACGTCTCGCTGGCTCCCTGAAATATTTTGTCGAATGATAGATATGTATTTTAGCTTTTTGATCCTTTTCGTTTTTTTTTTCTAAATGATTCAAATGATGGCCCGCTAAGCCGAACTGGAATTATGAAAATTAAAGCTTCGAATGAGCGATTAATAACGCACTAATCCAGTAGGTAAATGCCGGAAAACTCGAAAATTTATTATTAGGCTATGCTGCTTTAAATAACCAATAAGCGATAAAAGCTCCGATCTAGAGAGCATACTCCTTAAGTTTCGCATTAAATATATGGAAAAATTTAATACATCTACGTGACAGAAGAATGTATTACGTTTCGATCGATCTAGATTCGGCTATCGGCCCCATTTCCAAAAATACAGAGCTGTTTTGCCCCTTCTCCGAAGCATGACGAAAAAGACGAGGTTTTATTTGACTTTTCGAGTTTTTAGGTAAAATTGAAAGGTAGCTAAGCATATTTGGTTATCAGCCACGAATTTGACGTTCTGGGTCCAGACCTACGTACTGTAAATAGAAGGAGCAAAATTTTCGTTGGCGTAAGTACGACGAATTTATAGTAAAAAAGATATATTGATATAAAAGAGCTTTCCTGGAAAAGCGCTTGAAATTGCTGAGTAAAGCTGTTAAACAAAATCGTTTCATCATCCAATTATCATTTAGAATCATTTTTAAGTTAAAGATGGCAAAGCAGTTCATCCAAAAACTGACTACACCTTTATTAGCCGAATTTTGAGTTAATATATGTAATGATACGCAAATAGGTGCACGGCCTGATCTGGGACTTCAACCGGTCTGAAGGTTGTGGGGCAGAAACCTGTAGACTTTCGACAACAAGCCGCTGTCCCTAAGCATTAAATTTGAGGCCGAACAAGTGTGGGCATAAAATTCATGCTTACGACCTTTGTGAGACATTTTATTTTATGCTTGTAGAAAAAAAATTCATTTTTTTGTTTTTTATTAAATTGAGCAAATTTTAATCGCGCTTTAATCATTGAAAGGAGTGATGATGAGACTGCTGAGGGCTTATTCCAACATTTCACGAGGAGGCTTTTTCATATTTAGGAGAAAACAACGTTGGTTTTGTGGACGTTTCTAATCGCAATATATTTTTTAAGGTCGAAAAATGTGACAAAACGAATAAGTTTTAGAAAAGCTTTTGGATCCAGGGGCGGATTTAGGGGGCGGGGGCGGTCGCAACCCCCCCCATTGGCCCAAAATAGTGAGTAAAATTAAGCATTTTTGAGCGATTTTTAGCGATTTTTGGGTTAAAACGGCTAATTTTTCCGCCCAAGTCAGGGTTCCGCCCCCCTTAGGGGTACCGCCCCCCTTAAGAAAATCCTAGATCCGCCACTGCTTGGATCTGTAGGTAGTTTTTGATTTCTGGTGTCCCATAAACGGAGATGCGCAGCACGGTAGTTGTGGGGTCAACTAGGTATGAGGATCACAGTTAGTTTTTCGAGCTAAAATAATTCTAAAAATTGATAGAAACTTGAAAATAGCGTAAAAGCTACAATAATTGGCCGTTTCTAATCAATTTGAACTACTTTTGCTAAAATTCCCAATTTTCGTCCGCTGGTTTCAATTTTGCCTTATTTTGTTAAGAAGAGTTTGCGTTTCGCCCACCTAACTTTCCACTTATAAGCTTTTGCAATACAATTTAATTGTCTAAGGGTAGGTACTCTAAGTTGTATACCTGCAAGAAGAACCATCTGTCCGTAGTGATTGATTTTGGCAAATTAACGTTCAAGTAATATGATGGGCTATTAAAATTGGCAAATAGCATATTGCTTTGGTGGCATATTAGTAGCTGCAAAATCCACATCGCACTCTCAAATTTTCAGCTTAACTTAACTGGAGCTGCTTAACTGGATCTTAACGCGATTCAATATCGGTCTGTACGCCGCTTAGTCATCATAAACCTTATGAAAGATCACGAAAAGCTGATCAAATAAGTCGTCGTGTCAAACTTCTTCATACATCGTTTATCTTTTTCTCGCGCAAGGCATATTTCACGCTGTATATTGATTTTTTTGAAGGCAAACTTGCACTTTTTCTTTTTAAATGCTTCTCGTCGCTTGTTAATTACATATTTGGTAGCTTTTGGAAGCGCCTGTCCCATAGTATATATTCTAAAAATAATTATATAAATCAAATTTTGTAATGCATAGAGTTCATCCAATTATCGGAAATAGTCCAACAGAATAGCACTCTTCTATAAACGAAAGATTAGCTACACAATAATCAGAAATTTAATAGTAGGTAGCTGTTTTATTCATTTTTTATCGCTCACGTAAATTCTCAAATTAATTATGAAATTGTTGAATAGAATAGTTGACCAAAATTTTGTTAAAAAAGCAGTCTTATTCTTCCTCCTTCTGATCTATCTTTTCAGGCGATTACAATTATATAAAATATTTTACAGGACCTTATTTCAGTCAATTTGAAGTTCTTACACATTACATTCCGAGTCCTTTTATATTCCATTCAGTCTATCTTTATTTTTGCGTTTCCTTGAGTTAATGCGTTAAGTTTATTTTCGCGTGACTCATTCCAATTTACCATAAAGTGAAATCGGTCTCATCATTTTATTCGATTTTTATTCGTTTTGTTGACTTAACCCTCCGTTTACCATCATGTTTTTGCAGTGTCGAAGTGCACCATCATGGCATAAACTCCTAGTGCACATTAAGCTATGCCTTCTTAACATTCTCTGACAGCTATTACTTTCATTTAGTGCAATTTTTATGCTCTTTTTTGAATATGTATGTTATTTTTGTGAAAATTATTTTTAAAAGAGGTATAATTGAAAAGTATCACAATGCATAAGAATAGGCACCTGTTGGACATTATGCAAAAACAAGAAAACGTAGATTTGTGTTGTGTTAAACACATCCAGGGATGCATTTAAAGAGCTGGAAAGAAATAAACCACTAAATTTTCTTATTAGAACCTTATTTTCCCATCTTAGTTTTTGTGATATCATTGTAAATTGGCCAAAAAATGCCTATTTCTTACTACTCTATAACTCCTCTTCGACCTAAATCATTAAAAACGATGTAACTGAAGCCAAAACGAGGCTAGACAAAGTTTTGGACACATGGATAAGGTAGAACAGAAAAAAATGCCACGAAAATGATTCATTATGCCTCCGGCGCAGGTCACAGTAAACGGAGGGCTTAATTGTGCTTCTTAATCCTAGTGCAATACGCAAGAAGACAACGACTCTTGTTGACAAGACTTATACGTTTGAGATTATAATTTTTGTTTAAAAAGTTTTCTTTAGATGTCTGTTTTTCTGAATTCTTCTGAATGTGATTAAAATAATAATGACAGTGACATCATTTATAATAAAATTTAAGTAACGAATAGAATGAGCAGCATTAATAGTAATAGCAAAACAATATTAATAACATTAGTAAGAATAAGAATGATAAGCATTTAATTTTCGACTTAATTGATTAATTTTTCTCCAAATCGACATATGCACGCTCTGCCTTCAAGGTGGTCTTGCCCTTCAAGATTTTTAGCTCCTCTCGTGAAATTTCAGTAGAAAGAACGACGTCAGCATTAGCACCCCAATGTACTGTTGATTTTTTTGAAAGCTAGACGAATATAGATGAGTTACGTCTGGCCAATCATATTTTATTATTATATTTTATATTGCCTTGAAATATGCAAACACGAAATCTGATCGCAAAAATATAAATTTTTATATTGTGGTCAACCATAAATAATTAATAAATTGATTGAAAATTCCATTAAAAAGAAATAAACATGAAAATGTGTGAGCAGATAAATAAATGAATAAATTAATTTATTATATTACGTTATTTAAAAAAATCTATTTGTATGATGACTGGTTCGTTTTTTTATATTTATTTGACAATATATTTATATCAGGGCAGAGAAAAATAGATGTGGCACAAAATTTTTGCAAAAGCAAAGCACATTAATTGGCCAAGTGGCAAGACAGAATATGTGCCGTACGTAAGTTTCAATAATACGAGTGGATAAAATTGCAAATAAAATACGCACGGCGTTGCATCGAAAGCAAAATTAGCGATATTTAAGCAAAAAAACAACTAAAATATAAAAAGCGAGTAAAAATAAGTTCAAAAAATATATAGCGCGAAAAAAGAAAGTACGAGTAAGCGAGATTAAGAAAAGGGTAAATGTGAAATTTATTTAAAATACAAAAAATTATGCATTTCAAGAGAACAATATTAGGATTTCGTAGATAAAAAACTTGAGTTACAATGGAAGATGAAATCAGAAAGGACAGTACTTTGACTTTTTTATGAACAGAATCTAATTACCGTTAAACTCAATATAATCGGCATGCGATTAGACACTTTGTAATATTATAAAAGGAAAATGTGAGCGAGTGAGGATTAGAGAGTTATACTTTAAAAGGACTAAGAATTAATCTCATTCTTCCATCTCATTCCAAAAAAATCAGAACTTCTGATTTGGCTCTCAATGGGCCTATAACGCCGCTTTTACTTTTAAACTGTGATCGGCTTGGTACGAACGTCAAAAGCAGTTAATCAAGCACAATCTGCCCTCAATAAGGGTCAATCAATAATTCGGGCGACCTTTTCGCTTAATGAAAAAAACATCGATGCGCAAGGTTAAGGTCCGTTACCGATGGGAAAATCTGAAATTTCAAGCTTTTTACATAATTTTTTAAACATTCTGAGTCGAGTTTAGCCGTATCACGTCGCTTTTAGAAATAGGAAAGATGGCAACTTATCGATTTAATATTAGAAGTCCGAAACCTTTTGACTTTTCATCTTATTCAAACTATTTGCACGATTTTTGATAAACGACTTCAGTTTTTCGTCGATTGCAAACACTCTAAGGAGACAATTTTTTAACTTTTCCTTTTTTGTATATGACGTTACTTTAGTGGATAAAATTGACACTTTGAGTGAAAGGACAAGCGCGAAAAGCTACATATAGGGTTTGGAAAGTTTTTTAGCAAATCGAAAAGTCTGGGAGCTCAGCAGCATTTTGCGGGGGTCAGCGGCCCTTCGAGTGTCAAACCACTCTTCCTACGCCCCTTCAATAAGAAGTACGTGCGCAGAGTATATCATTCACGGCTGTTTATAATCTTGATAAGTGGGCGGATTATCCGCGGCGGCGGCGCCGTCGCCGACCATGGGCTGCTGCGCGTCGCCGTAACGAACGGCGGGCGTGGGGCCACCGTCGATCGCGCCGCCCAGCGGCTTGTCGCGATAGTAGCGATACAAGCGAAGCAAAATGACAAAGAACCACAATTCGAGACCGGCGGTGGCCAACATTAGGAGAGCTAAAAAGACTAGAACGCCGACGGCGGCGCCGCCTTCGGCCGCCGCGCGCTCAGCGCCGGCGCCGCCGCGTCTATCGGCGGCGCCCGCCTCGCCGACGACGGCGACGCCGACGGCCGCCGCCGCCGCGATGCTGACGATGCTGCCGATGACCAGGCCGACGACGGCCAACAATTGGCAGACCAGGTGGGGCAGCAGAAAGGCGGCCTTTTCTACTCGCAACGCGTAAAATAGCAAGCCGATGACGATGAAGCCGATGAACGCCGCCGTCAAGCCGACGGCCACGTCTTTGCCTTCAGCGACGATGCTGATGGCGTTGATGACCAACCCGACGATTTCCAGGACGCCGATGATCAGAACGCCGGTGCGGATGTTCATGCAATCGCAGCAGCATTTGAGGCGCGGGTCGTTCTGGTCATCAAAGTGCGGCAATTGAAACAGGCTAGAGTGAATAGATAAATGATTAAAAATAAATAAATCAATGCAAACTTAAATTAGTAAATATATAAATAAATAAATGAATAAATAAATAAATAAATAAATAAATAAATAATTAAATAAATAAAATAGATAAATAAATAATTAAATAAATAAATAGATAAATAAATAAATAAATACATAAATAAATAATGAACTATACGTAGTTGTCGCAAACAAAGCAGCGAAGACCACGGAATTTTTCCAAAATATGATGCTTTATCAAGCATAATTATGATCTTGTAATTTTTATCACTAATCAAGATGAATGTAAATCACAATGAGTGTTAATTTATTAGCCGCCTAGACTGGTGCCGCTAGGTTGCAGCGACAGTGAGAGGATTGAAAGCACGAAACGGTAGCAACCTAGTTCTTCTCTGATGACCTCGTCCGTTTATATGATTTTTTATATTATTTTTCTTCTTTTTGTATGTAAGTGTTCTGTATATAATCCTGCCTACTTTTTCTGCTTCATTTAGACTTTTGCGCATCATAAAACACGTAATCTCTTATAATGTTATTTTTCAGGTACACTTGTGCTTTTTCACGCGTCCTTTTTGTTTCTTTCTTACCAGAAGCAAACTGCACTTCTCTCTCCGTCTTTCCGTCTCTTTCTTTTCATTTAGTTTTTGCTTTTTTATTTATCTATTAATTTATTTATTTGTTCATTTATTTTTCTCTTTATTTTATTTTTTCTTTCTTGGCTTACTATTTTAGCTTAATGCGAGGATTTCAAAATAAAATTTAGTCAGATTCCAAAACTTCAGACTAATTTTGATACGGTGAGAAGCTAAAGTAATTAAATAGACTTCTCACTGCTCTCGAGTTATCGATACTGTCAAACATTTTTACGCATCAATAAATTAGTTTAGAACTTGAACTCTGAAATAAATTTCAAACAAGGAGATTAAATAAATTTTTTATTTATTAAATTTCGAAAATTAATAATTTAATAAATTTTCAATTGATTCCTCAGATAAATTTCGAATTTCAAACTCAAAACAAATATCAAATTTTATTACCTCATGATCGTTGCGATTGAAATAGAACTAAAAATTTGTCTCAATGAACTAGTGGCCAAATATGGTATAGACTTCTCCCGTAGCTATTATTTGAATAAATGCCGATATAGCTAGATGCGCTCTCAGTGCTTAGCCCTATTTGATGGAATTATCCGAAAATCAATACGAGTTGCGGCGTAAAAACGGAATATACAGTTGTTTTTGCCCGGCTAGCGCAAAGAGGTAAATAGCCGAGCCGCGGACCTTCCCGCAATTATATAAAATTTGTCGTAGAAAACTATCCACAAATCGAAATCTCTTCCTGGAATAAATATCCGAGAGAGCCGCGCTAGAATAGATTTCAAGAGTTTCCAAGGGGAACGATGAGCTCGTCGATCCTTTTATAAAACGCCTTTCAGTTCATGCTTAGAAATAGGCAAAACATAAATTTCTATAAGCAGTTTTTATTTTATTTTTCTAATGTTTATGCGTTTACCTTTTCTGCGTGTATTTAACGACCTTTTTTTGAACTCCTTCGCAAATTAAAAAAACTACTGTCGCGCAAATATATTTTCTTTCGCATACTTTAGTCTGTTTCACATAACTTCGTGCATAAATTCTACGAATTTTCATCGACAGTAAGACGATTGTTACGATAATTATACATCAGATCAATGCTATATCGCAATCTGTCAGCCTGTTGGCGGACAAAGTTTTAAAATTTATGACCGAACTTGCAGTGGCGGATCCAGGATTTTCCTAGAGGAAGGGGGGAGCGGTACCCCTAAGGGGGGGGGGGCGAGACCCTGACTTGGGCGGAAAAAATAGCCGTTTTAACCCGAAAATCGCTAAAAATCGTTCAAAAATCCTTAATTTTGCGCACTATTCTGGGCCAATTTGGGGGAGGGGCTGCCCCTGCCCCCCTGAGTCCGCCCCTGCGAACTTAAGTGAAACAGACTATAAGCGCAATCGTTCTGTTTCTCGAGTCTTTTTATATTCATGACTTTGCGAACAGCTGTTTCATTTTTTAAGACTATTTCATTTTATTATCTTTTTTATTTTTTCTTTTTATTTATCTTGACGTGTACTCACGACATTTTATTATTATTTGATATTTTTACAATAAAGTACTAGAAACGATAATTAGAATCGACGCTCGATTATTTATCTTCGTTTTATCATAATCCGAAAATCGCGAATGACCAGCATGAATTGACATATATTTTTAATATTTACGTATGTTTGAATTTTCTAAATATTTACAAACATATTTACATATTTAACAAACCACCGATTTGTTGTGCGCTTTTTATGATGATAGAGACCTCTTAATGGATGCAATGTGGAAAGGTTCCGCGAAAGGAAACTAAAAACAGCTTGAGTTTAATGCCGTTTTTTAAGTAATTAAGTCCTTTTCTCGATATTCTCCAGCTTTACAATACCTCAGTTTTATTTATGATGCACATTTAGTCTATGCTTTTCCGAATCTCATTACTCAGACTTGTATTGCATATAGGTACTCAATGGGAAGGCAGGCCAAACACCAATGCTCTTCGAAATTAATAATTAAATGTTGGACAGACAATTAACTGAATTCATTACTCAGAAGAGAATAATTGGCGAAAATAAGGGGATAGTAGGGTGAAGCAGTTTCAAGAGCTGCTTATTGAACTGAGTTCAGGCTGAGCTGGGTGAGTAATGGAGAATATAGTGCGTAAATGAGTTTGAGTTTGAGCGCGCCCGCAACGCACCCAGATGATCACAACTCCCGAACACCGCTAATCTAAAGAACCGAAAATTTGCCTGTATGTGGAATATTCGTGGCAACGATTTTGGTACCGTCTCAACACTCCCACTGTCTCAACATCCCCACTGTCTCAACACTCCCACTGGAATCCTCAACACTCCCACTGTCTCAACATTCCCACTGTCTCAACATCCCCACTGTCTCAACACTCCCACTGGAATCCTCAACACTCCCACTGTCTCAACATTCCCACTGTCTCAACAGTCCCACTGTCTCAACACTCCCACTCGAATTCTCAACACTCCCACTGTCTCAACATTCTCACTGTCGCAATGCTAAACGGGACCATATATGAGCATGAAGCGTCTGGGTGGGGTCTAGAGACCCCCTCTCGCCCAAGAATCTGGCGAACTTCTTAGAATTGTTATCATTGATACTTTTTGGGACTTGATCCCGTCTGGAGCCCCATAATTTTTACACTGCTCATGCATGAGCGGTAAAGTTCACTTAAGGGCGATAAGATTTACAAGCTTGCACATATTCCAGTTCAGATTTAGGATTATAAATATCACTCAATGGTGATAAGATTTACAACCTTGCACAGATTCTATTTCAACGGATTTAGGATTTTACTGACACGGATGCCTTATGCCACGGTTTCGCAATTTCAAAGGCGAAGCTATGATAATTAGTTAACAATATTTAATGTCATCAAAAAATACATTAAGATGCAGGTATCGCGAAATGCGTTTCATTTTTATCGACATGCGTGATGATAACAAGGCTATATCCATTAACAGTTTAACCAAGAACATATATTAAGTGAATTCAACCAAAGTGTCAGTAAAATCCTAAATCCGTTGAAGTAGAATATGTGCAAGGTCATAGATCTTATCACCATTAAGTGATATTTAAAATCCTGAATCTGAACTGGACTGAAATATGTGCAAGGTTGTAAATCTTATCGCCCTTAAGTGAAATTTACCGTTGATGCATGGGCAGCGTAAAAATTATGGGGCTCCAGACGGGATCAAGTCCCAAAAGGTATCAATGATAACAATGCTAGGAAGTTCGCCAGATTCTTGGGCGAGAGGGGGTCTCTTGACTCCACCTAGACGCTTCATGCTCATGTATGGTTCCGTTTAGCATTGCGACAGAGGGAATGCTGAGACAGTGGGAGTGTTGAGAATTCGAGTGGGAGTGTTGAGACAGTGGGAATGTTGAGAGAGTGGGAGTGTTGAGAATTCGAGTGGGAGTGTTGAGACAGTGGGAATGTTGAGACAATGGGAATGTTGAGACAATGGGAATGTTGAGACAGTGGGAGTGTTGAGAATTCGAGTGGGTGTGTTGAGACAATGGGAATGTTGAGACAGTGGGAATGTTGGGACGGTAGGAGTGTTGAGTCACAATCGCGATTTTGGGGGTTTTCGACTAACGGAAAGCGAACGTATTTCATTCATTTTAATAACTCGGACGTGAAGTTGTGATAGAGCGTACTGTAGCCACATCTAGACGTGGGGGATGCACACCCCCAGAAACCGAAATACCCCCAGAAACCAAAATACCCCCAGAATTAAATTTTTGATTTTTTGTTGTTGTTTTTTTTCGCAATTTTTTGATGCCAATGGAAAGGCTTGATGAGAAACGTTGAAAAATGGCATTTTTCTCCATACCACCATTTTTGAGGTCATTTTTTGACCATTGAAAAATCTTGCACCCCCTCAGAATTTCGGTGCCGCCCACCTATGACTATAGTGCTTAAAATTTCTGTCCTGAAGGTTAGGCAAGCGAAAAGGATTGAAAACATTTTTTTGTGTTTTTCAAATGGTAACTTGAAAGTTCTCTTGGCCTAAAATGGATTGCGGCCAGGCGGGCCTAGTAATTGGAAATACGATTTTATCTAAATGCAAATCTGCTAGAGACAACTAATTTTGCGGTAGATTGAGTTTTTTCGGAAAACAAACGTAGAAACCTTAAGTGACATAAGGACCACAAAACAATATGTTGAATGGTTTTGATCGGTGTTTATGCAAATATAACAGAGATTGTAGTGGAAAAATGGCGCCGAGTTTTAACACCAAAAACTGAGTTAAGAATTAGTGCTGAGATTCGGAAAAGCACAGACTAAATGTGTATCAGAAAGAGAACTAAGATATTATAACGCTGGAGAATATTAAGAATTTGAGATAATTAATTAAAAGCGATATTATATGAGGAAAAGCAGCATAAAAATTGTAATTTACTTGAATAAGCGCACAATGTACGTACATTCGAATTATTAGGTATTGGACCCTTCAAACTAATGTGACGCTTGCGCGCATACATACTTAAATATTTTGTCCTAAAACTTCGAAAAATGGATAAGGCTCAGAGTTTCTTTTGAACGCCTCTTTACCGGTAACACTTTCAAAGCGATTTTGTATGAAAGCTGTCTTGTTCTTCCATATCATCTAGACATTCTAAACCATCTACACATACGCACTGAAGGCTTCTAAACTTAAAAAATATCAATATGTACAGAGCAGTTTAGAAGTCCAAGCGGAATAAGATAGATAAAGTGGTACATGCGATGTACAGAACGGTATTGCGCGAGCGACTCGATAATAAAATTCTGTAAAATATTATGTGGTCTTCATAAATTCATGCTAAAATTCGCTCCCAACATCAACTTTTTTTAAAATCTGAATAAATGGAATCGGAGATGCTATCGGATAAGAATCCACGTTAAATCTGAAACATGCTTATCGTGTTGGTTGAAAACATTATAAAAAGTTTTAGAAAATGTAGGTACCAACAAATATTGAAACATTTTCATTCCTATGAAGGATGCGAGCAAAGGAGCGCTTGATTTACCTTATTACAACAGCAGAGCACACGCCGTGCTTCAAAGCCAAGGCTTCAAAACATGAGGTTTATCTATTCATGTCGTTTCCTGCATATTGCCTTTTTATATACTTGTATTTAAATTTTATGTAGCTAAATTTCTCGAACAATAGGAACAAACCAGTGGCGAATAAGAGATTTTCTGACAGGAAGAGGGGCGAAACTTCAAATTTTCTTTATAGTGCCAAAAATTGTCTAAAAAAATCCGTCCTTTACGCTTAAAGTATCAATTTTTTGCTGTTTTTTGACAGACAGAATCATTTGCGATCTGAAGAAGCAGAAATTTTCGATATTTTCCTAAGGAAAAAACACAAAATTATGCAAAAATCGGTGCAAAGCATCAAAAAAATACACAACGAATCATTTTAAGAGAAAAAATCCTTGTCCTGTATGTACATAAATGATTCGTCTGACATAAAGATAAAGTTTTTACAGCGCCAAGAGAGCCAGTAAATATCATTAAAGAGTACCACCGGTAAACTTAAAGAAATCGTGATAAAGTACAAGTAAAATTATCAAAACGTACACTCCCTGCCGTCAAAAATATCTAGGTTGCGTCCAAATATTTTTTGACGGCAGGGGAGTGCGCCCCCGCCCGTCTAAATTCGCGCCTAGAACAGACACAGTCGGACAAGCATGTTAATTCGAGTATTGCTTCGATTTTTTATGTAAAAGCACGCACCAGCACTTCGTGCATGGCCATAGAAATTCTGAGCAGGTGGGAAGTTTAAGCTCAATAAATTTTTTAGAGCACTTTTTTTGAGCTTGAAAACAAGGAGCATGGGTCGAAAACTCTATTTATTATTAAATTTCTGACGAGGTTCGTTTTCTACGACACGAAAAGGAAAAATTTACGAAATTCAAATAAATAGAACAAAATATGGTTGAAAATGACTTTTTGGGGGAGAATCCAAGAAATTGATAATTTCGAGCGAAAATGTTCTAAACAGCATGGTTCTCTAGAAAGTCGAAAAAACTGGGTTCAGCAGTATTTCGCAGGTCGGCGACATTAGAGCGACGCTATTCACCAGGCCGACACTATTCACAAGCGCGGCAGTAGACAGGAGCGCGACACAGCATAGCTTATTACCTTACCGTCTGTTGATAAGACAAAAATATGATGTTTTTATACTGTACTTAAAATAAAAGTCAGCAGCGTTTTTGATTGATATTGAAATTAAAAAAACGAGCTTGTTTTATACAGTTCTACGAAAAAACATGCTCTGTTATCGTGCGTTGTGCAACTTTGAAGACGCGGCATGAGTGCACAATACTTGGCTAGCATAAATGTATTCAAGAAAATAAATTAGTGAAAATACTATAAAAATACACGTTTTTAGGCCAAAATAACCTCAAAAACTGGTAAGAATGCTAAAGTAGCGTTGAAACTATGTTATTCCACAGTTTCTAATCAATTTAAAGCATTTTTACACAAAAATTGCAACTTTAATCCATTTTTGGCCTTCATTTTGCTAAGTCTTACCCTGGAAATCTCCCACTTTTCCATTCTTACACTTGTGCAAGCTGACGGATTTGCACACTGTTTTTCCAACGCATTTCGCCTCTGACTACTGTCGCACTTAAGAATGACGTCGCTCTCGTGAATAGCGTCGCGCTTATGAATCCCTATCGTATTTCGCGGGGTCATATCAGTCATTCTGATGGGCAGCGACTGAATTTCAAGGGGTATTGATACCGCAAAAGTAAAATGTCGCGGAAAAAGAAAGCCAGAAATTGAATTCTTCGAGTCTATCGGATTCTTTGGATCTAAATTTCTCCCCTTCCCGCCGTTTTCGAGTGTGATCAGCAGCCATTTCTGATGTCACAATCTCCAAGCTCAACTTCTCTCTCAAAAATATCCATGTTTGGACCTGTTTTCATACACATGTGCTGCACACATATCAGCGGTGATAATATTAATATTCGTGTCAACCTATCAAGATACAACTAAAATACAAAAGTCATCTAAATTAGTATACTTTGGAATTTTGCAAATCAGTATTTTTAGACTTTTCGCATTTTTCAAAATTTTTATATTTGGCACACATATAGAAGAATAAACCTTAATTCTTTGAACGTACATACATACTTAATAATTTGTATGTATATTTTTATGTTGATCAACGATTGTTTTCTCTCATGGAATAACGCTTGCATAAATATATCGTCTTTGATCGGCTAAAATTTTATATAATTTTCTCCCAGAAAATTTTGCTCGATCTCTCGCTATCCTGAAAATCAACTTTGATTTAAATTCTAATAAACTAATTAAAATCGCTGTATTCATTGGAACTGGGTCAAATATTAATTTATCCCGCGTTTACATATGAATGCAATGCTCTGCCGCGAGTATTTTGATGTTTTTGTTTTACACTGAAATTGATATGCCTTTTCGCATAAGACCAATTGAATACAAAACGATTTCTGCAGTATTTCTAAAATCAGATATGACCAAAATGCGCAATTTTCGCAAGGAGCCAGCAGTTTTGCAGTTATTTCACAACATGTATGCACATACACGTAATCGTATTCCAAGTTAAGCACGCGCTATCAAAAACTTGACGAAAAATCTATGTTATTACAAAAGGAGTTTAAATGGAAAAAACAGTTAACCCTTTTGAAAAGCACAAAAATTTGCATGCACAAGGGTTTCACTGTTTTGACCCTAAGGAAGTTGAAAAGGAAATATTTTTCTGGAATTTCAAAATAAATTCATACCGAAACGAGCAACAATCAAAACTTTTTGCAAAAGTGCTTAGAAAGATCCAAACCATGTATGATATACCTACCTAATTTTTAGCTATTTTAGTGCTTCAAAAATCAATTTAGGTCAGCCTAATAATTGTACCTACAGCTAAATCCACGCAGGCTAACCTACCTGGTTGCACAAGGACCGATCTAGACAAGGGTGAATTTCGCTAGAGTTAGCGACCGATTCGGACATATGTTTGACTGTATTCTGCGAATACTCGGCGCAAATTAAACGATTTCTCTCAAATATAACAGATTTCGGCGCATAACATCTTGCTACGCTAATTTATTAATAACAAAACGGAGATTTGCTCAGGAATTTCGAAATTTATGTTTTTCAGGGCCGTATCACAGAACTTTGCATTAACGATAAAATAATGGTCGAGTATAGTCTAAGTGGTATCGATGCCAAAGGCTTGCGTTTCAGGGTGGCTGGAATGGGCTGAAATCCAGTTTTATCAAAAGGGGTGAACGAAATCCAGGATTTTCATGAGTAACTAACTTTATTACAGGGACTGTTTTTTGCACAGTCGCTTTGATCCCTTTTTCAAAAAATTCACAAAATTGCTGAGATAAAAATGTTGAAAGAATTGATATGAAGACATAAGGATACAATGGCTTTCAAAAGTGCGAAGGCACTTGAACTCCTCGATTTTAGTAAAAACTGCGACTTATCCTTTGCTTGTGCAACCCATTGCTGATTTAATACATTCTATTGCCTCTGCTCAATAGGACCTGCCTTCATATTTAGTGTAACGTCGCGCAATTCCTAAATTGTTGTAAAATGAAAATGAAATAAGTTTTATTTCAATGTACTCGAACTACCATTAGATATCCGTTCAACTCCGCTGATCGCTTGTCTTATCGAGCAGAAGGGCCAAATGGCGATTCGGCTACGTTCCAGTTCGACGACTACCATCTTACGACGTCTGAAGGCATAAAACAACGTTTGATACATGCTCGCTTATCTGACAAATCAGATTGCAAAGACCCCAAGTCAAATGCTAAACTTATACGCCATCCTTAGGGGCTAGCCTGATGAAACGAACTTAAATAAAACCTGATTAAACTTCGAATAGCGCGCAATTATCTATCTCTATTTGCATGTTTTCGTTAATCAGACCATCTAGCATGAAAGTCTTTACGTTTATCCGTACTGAATAATTTTAACTTTATTTTTCTTCAAAGTTTTATCATGCCGATTTAGGCGTCCTATACGCCCTCCCTTATGTTTATGACTCATACAGAATGTGCCTACCTATTCAAAATATTACTAGCAAAGAAAATTGCTCCGATGGAACAAAAAAAGGCGAATACACTTGGGATTGTTGGATTATTAAGGATGTAAAAGGAGAGGACTAGGAACAAGCTACCTATGTATACGCCTAAAGTCTCAAAATCTGTTAAAAATCAGACTTTCTCTAAGCAACGCAAAAAATCGCTGTGGATTGAAAATAACTATTCAACAAAAAACGATTTAAAACGCGGCAAGTTAGCTACGCAGTAGCTGTGGGAAGTTAGATGGAGTAAACTATAAGTTTATACACTCTTATGTACAGCATTAAAAATTATTTAAAGAAGGTTACACTTTTTCAGAGGCTGCAGAATATACTTCGATTTTTTGCGTTGCTTAGAGAAAGTCTGACTTTTATAAATTTTGAGACTTTGCGTATACACAGGTAGCTTTTTCCTAGTACTCTCCTTTAACATTCCTTAATAATCCACAATCCCAAGTATGTATATTCGTCTTTTTTCTTCCATCGGAGCGTTTTTCTTTGCTAGTACCCTACTTTTAATTAGCATAATGATTTGAGTAAATCAGTCAGTAGACACATACACTGACATGCCACAATAATGATAGCAGTCCAAGAACGCAGAAATCAATATGTCCTGAACATCAGCATTATCTTTTTTAAACAAGACAGCCTCACGTTATTCAAACAGATCAAAGGTTTTCAGCAAAAACTTTACGCAAATATTGGATGAAAAGAGCACTTACGCTCAGATTCGTTATCCTGACGTTACATGAAACATTGTGAAAAAATAAAGCTTCTGCGACGCTCTAAAACTAAATTTAATTTTTAGTGTAAACTTCACATAAACACTGGGTGTAGAGAAAGCATACAATCAGATTCGTAATCTAAACCTTATGGAACATATTCCAAAAAATTCACATTTTGCAACGCTCTGGAAGTGAAATTAATTTGTAGTGTAAAGTACACATTGACAATAAATGAATAGTGCAAACTTTACACAACTACTGGGTGTAGAGAAAAGTAACAATCAGATTAGTAATTCTGCCGTTACGCAGAACATTTTGAAAAACATTAAGCTTCCGCAAGGCTCTAAACTAAAGTTAATTTGCAGTGTTAACTTTACGACGCAACCACAAAGTGTAAAGAAGATTTTAGTCAGATTGTAAATTCTGATATTAATCTGATATTACGATCATCATTTATGAGAAAATTAAGCCTCCACAATGGCCTATAAATATAAGATGTAAATCACTTTACACCACTGTTCAGTGTAAACAAACGCATCCAATTGGAGTATCACGTTTGATTCCTGGTACATTTTTAGACTTGAGATCATGTCCAGGCTCATTACCAGAGATTGGCCGAAAAAAACAAGACATAAACAGGGTTAACACACCCAATTTTTGATTTTGCATTTCCCGAAAAAGCTAAATATTGATATAAACAAACGCAATTCGCTGTGACGTGTACCCTTTACAAAGTACTTTATTTCCATTCCATTCGACCTAAACCGACTTCTAAACCGAGAAAGTGGCGAACAAAAAACTGACAAAAGCGTATTTTCCACCATCCAACACATTGCAAACTTTCAAAATCTGAACCCAACCGCCCATTGAGTGTAAAGAAATTAGGTTAGGACCAGTTTGAAGTATTTACTAATCAAAATAGGGAAAAATATGTTTTTTTCACCCATTTTACACCCCTGGTTTCGAACTTTACAGTTCCATAAATAACTCAATACTTTGTTTTTTTAAATGCGTTTGCTGCGACGTGTAGCCCTTAGAAGGATATTTTATTTTTTATTTTTTTAAAATTTAACTCAGTTTATAAGCGGAAAAGTTGGCAGAGAAATCTTAGACAAAATCTGTTATCCACGTAAACCACTAAAGTGTAAAGTTTAAACCCCTGTTATAAACTCTATATTGAGTTTACAAAAATTTACTGGTAAGCAGAAAGTAGCCCTTAAGCCGTAGTACATTTCTGTCAGAAAATATTTCTTGAGACTCATAACCGGAGTTGTTGGCAGACATAAACAAGTCGAAACAAGACCAAAATGTGTCTTTTCACCCCAATATTTTCGTACTCTTTACACTCCCATTCAAGAACTAATGCGAAATTTAAAAAACCAAAAAAGCGCCATCTGGAGAATTCTTTCTTCTACAAATCTATGTCATTAAATTGTATGAGGCAAGTATGCTGAGTTGTGTACAAGCTGCCTAAAACAAGTGTCAAAGATTTGTATATGTTATAAGGTTACGCCAGAACTTTACATGCTTATCACACACTCGGTATTGAGTGTAAACAAAAAAAATCCTGCAAAATCTTTTTTAATTATACCCCTTTATATCTGCAGGGGATTGCACATATGCTAGGGGTACCCAAGTATAATATAGGTACGCGCTAACGCGCTACCTATGATAGAGACTGAAAAAATTTACTTTTCTAATGTTTCGATGGTATTTTTGCTGATTTTAGTGTTTACCTGTAAACAAGGTAGGTACTTTACTCACTATGCGAATGCTCAATCAAAATTTCAGCTGTTTCAGTAACTTAAAAGAATAAAGTGATCCTGCGAATTTTATGCAGCAATTGATACCTAACTCAAGGTGTTTTATGAAACGATTGGTGATCTGTCTCGAAAAACGGTGACCATTTTTTAGAATAAAACGATATGTGTTCAGTTTACTGAAAACAAGCAAATACAATGCTTAGTAACAGCGAAACTTAGCAATCGCAACATTATTCAATAAGTGGGGTATTGTCTGTAAAAATAAGATAAATCAAAAAACGCTGTAACGACGACCGTTTGTAAATTAATTTCTAGATTTATCTCCGTCATCTCATGCTATTTAACTTGAAGGCCGTTTGTTTAAGTATTTCAAATAAACGGCCTTCAGTGTTGTGATTTTTTCAATTTGTTCTCAACTCAAACGACAGGCTTCGTGCGATCAACTTTTTCATTTTATCGTTTATTCTTATTTTAGAAAAACTTTAAAAGACGAAAAATTTTAATATTTCGCGCTTAGCAATCGAAATGCGCCATTCGCTTTTAAAAAATGTCAGTGCACTCATTTTTCGATTTTTGTTTCTTATTCCTCCACTTTTCTTAACTATTTTATTCGTCAACCGACAAAAGTTCTTAACTGATAAGGATTACAATATGGTGAAGTAGAACATTTGCGGCCTTTCATTGAACATTTAGAATCGAATCCGTTTAAAATAAACGTCGCCTTCGGCGGGCCGGCTATACTCAATGAATTGCAATCGCACAGTAATCGCATCAATTTTTGTACTTTTATAAAGTCAAAAGGGTATCCATAAACCTTAAATGACTAGATGATTCCGAGGCACAATAAAAATTTTGACTTTTATCATCAGTTGAGACCCAAATTCGCCTTTTCTTTTGTCTCCCATTGAATCTAAAATATTCGTACATTTGAAAAATCGTAACAGGAAGAGACAATTATAAAAATATAGAAGAAACCTTAAATGGAAAAAAGGCAAAGTCACAAATCCGAACGACTAAAAATCGAGTTTTTTCCGGAAAGACTGCTCGAAATTATTAAAAAAAACATAAATTAAAATAATCTGTAAGCCGTTTAAACGTATTTGCCTCCTTTTTTATGTATGATCCGCAGTCTAACGAGCTAAGAAGAGTATAATTTTTTTATTTCAGCTGGCCACTTTATTCCTCAAACGAATCATATTGTAGATTACTTGTCTGAACTCTGAATCTACGTAGACTCCATTTGGACAATTACTCGCGCTCACAGATTATTTGAAATTAAGGCGACAATACGGTAATTGGCTGATTACTGTAACGCTCGAGCGAATCGCCCGACAATTTAAATTTCTCTAAATCCGACTGAAACGAATAAAGACTTCGAACGATCATAAAAAATATCAAATCAATAATCACCGAAGCGATGTATGAAATTAATAATATGATCATCGCGTTACGATTTTTGTCCTCTTGAGACAACAGCGGAATACTTTTATCGATCGATAATTGGCAGAGCTTCACCGTCGTTTCGTTGCTGACAGCGAGTACTGGCGTCTGATTGGTCGATTGTGGCGCCAAATCGGCCAATCGCGAGTCGGCCGAATTCAAATCAGATATCATCTTGCAAATGAACGCGAATAAAACCAATATATCGACGATTTTGAAAATTAGATATGGAGTGAAGTAATATCGATTCAATTTGGCTAAACCGTAAAACAGTAACGAGGCGAATAGAATGACTAAAATCCACTTAATCAAATGAAATACGATGGTTATTGGGAATTGGCGAAATTCCAAATGCGATAATAGCAAGGTGGCCGCCTCCATGATCAAAAATACGTCCAAAGTGCCGACGATCCAAGCCGCATTTTTCACGTGAATTTGACCGAAGCAGCATCGATATTCGTTGAATAATCGAATTTTTCGGACAGGCGGCGGAATTTCGCCAAATTTAGCCGAATTCATTGCACATACGCAATAGCTTTTGACGAATTGTAAAAATCCAGAAAACAGCTATTTTCGAAAATAATGCTTCGAAACAAATAGGCTCGAAAAATCAAAGGAAGCGCTCGATCGAAGTCTTATCAGTTAAACTCAACTGTAGTCGAAACTTACGCTTTTTCACGTTGTTTGCATTTTTTGAAATCGTAGCTCAAAATAGCTGACTTTATCTGCTTTGCTTTGAAGCGCAGTTTTAGCACTAATTTTAGAAATAAGGCAATAAATCGTGTCAAGAATGCAAAATTCAGCCGCGTTTAATCAATAGATTGTTTTCATAGTCTTGCTAAAATAAATTAATAATTTCAGTGAGAAAATTGTTATTTATGTCTTTTGATTTTCATGGCTTCAAGCTCAATTCTGTATTTGAGCTTTCGAGCATGGTACGGGGCTTTTCATCGCGTTTTTCTGACGAGAAAAGCAAACATCGGCTAAGCACATAAGCGTACAAATTTTTTAGATTTAACAGACGCGTAAATACTTCTATCAAATATTCGATGAATTCGTTGCAAAAACGTCAATCATATATTTTATTTCGTCTCATCATCTGCCGTTTATCTGACGCAAAAAAATCATTTATAGATTTCCTAAATTCTAGGGCTTATAGAGTAAGTAGCCTAAAGTTTTCAACGGTGTACTTTTCTTACTTAAAAAACATTTTAGGGCAATCCAGCCATTACTTACGTGCTTGCACGCAGCTGATCTAATTTTATTCTTTATACTATTTACTGATGTTGTAGCATGATTTTGAGACACTAAAAAACATTAATTGTACAGTAATAAGCAATTATGCTGTCAATTAATCAAATTGAAAACAAATCGTTTGTACAAAATTTGTCCCCTATATATTACGACTTTTATTGAAAACGTGATGTAAAAATAGAATAAATAAGCTTTCAAAGTATAATGCATAAAACAGAAAAGTATGTACTGTAGCAGAAGTGATACTACACGATTTGAAATGGATATTTTGAAGTTAAACCCGTGAGGTTGATGTCATATGCTTTCTGAATTATATTGAATATTTGCACAGAAAGTGAGCAAAAGCCCGAGTAGTCGGTTGGTATTACACAGGCGATACAGAGCGGAAGATCCGGGAAACCGGTGCGGGTAGAATTTTGCTCACATAACGGAGGGTTTGAGGTAACCACGTTACAGTACTAAACAAATGTAAGTGCGGCGCACATACACACTAATCGAGCTCATGCGCTTTTCCCGTCAGCTCGTTTCGCTGTTCGGACCGTCGAGATGACGTTTTTATCTCCGGATTGAATAGCGCAATTTTTCGGGGCGACCGAACACTGGTCAGTGGCGGGTCTTCGGATCTGCCCAGTTTTTAGACTTCTCAGTTACGCAAGTAAGCATTTCGTGACTGCAACAATTGAGGCAAATGTACCCATAGTCCGTTTCATTAGGCTTGAGGTTTTTCGAAATAATTAAAAGTGCCTACAAAAGTGCTTTAACACAATACTTGTGGTATTATAAAGCACACTGAGTTATGAAGAAAGTTTTGCCACTGTTAAGTTGCAAGGAATTCAAAGACTAGAAACCCAATCGTTATTGCCTGCTTGAGTAAAAGCCCATATTATCATTGCCCGTTTCAAAAAGAATTATATTAAATCAAGATTTTGTTTATTTTTGGTGCAAATACAAGCGAATAATGATCAAAGCTGGATATATGCTCAGTATGGGAATTCCAGGGAGGAGGTGAAATTCAGAATACCCTTTTAAGCTCAAAAATGGCAAGTTTATGTCAAAAAAATTTTTTGCATTTCTAACAATGTTCCTCCTCTTTCTATAGCTTAAAAACATACAAGCAGAAATTAACATAGATCTAACTTTATACTCAGCAAATAGCATATATCATATCAAGTAGCACGTTTGCTCGTTGTCCATAAGATGTCTTACACGCCAACGTTCAAAAAATGGAACATGATGTAATTTTCTACCTATCATAGATTTTGACCTGAAATTTTGCACGTAATTTACTATAAATCTAGATCACAGGCAACATTTGAAATCAAGAAACGCTCTGCTTCATAGAGCGGCGAGTAAAAGGTTAATTAAGGCTCGGTTTTTAATGGCTACCTAAAGACCGATTGCTCGACTGAAGCCTTAACGCTCCTATTAAGCGTTTAATGGTTTCTTTAAGGGAAATTGGGTTGCTGGCACACCTCGGCGTGGGGGTTTGGGGAGGTATGCACCCCCCAGAAACCAAAATACCCCCCCAGAAATCAAAATACCCCCCCAGAATTCAATTTTTGAAATTTTTTTTTGTTTTTTTCGCAATTTTTTGATGCCAATGGATAGTGCTTGATGAGAAACGTCGAAAAATGGTGTTTTTATCGCCATACCACCATTTTTAAGGCCATTTTTTGACCTTCAAAAAAATCTTGCACTACCCCCCCCCAGAATTTTCTTGCTGCCCACGTATGGTTGCTGGGCTTTACTTCAACGACTTTAATGGTTTTGTTAACGTTAATTCTGAAAAGTAGGTCGGAAGCTACCTTAACGAACTTGTTGATTATTTTCTATATTTAAAAATGACACTTCTTTCAATTACATATTTTTATTTTTAATTTAATGACGCATGCTCGCTAATCCTTAGTCAAATGAAGTCTTCTAATTTGAATTTTGAATTAAAAATTTGATTCAAAAAGTATGGTGACAATGAATTTTACTACATATTTCATTCGAGACAGAATTCTTCCCAGTTGGCTTTTCCATTTTTTAGTTGAAGCCGAAAAAAAGCAAAAATCAAAATGGCGTTTCTCATTTTTATTTCTTTATTCTTCAATTTTCATATCTTCACAGGCAATCAACTTCTCCATATCTTTACAATCAATCAAGTATCTTTCACCCAGACTAAGGAGCGTTTTCATTCATTTCTCCCATTAAGCGTATCCCTGTCACTGCAATCCATTATCAGGCAAATTCGAATCAGCACCAAAATTCAGGTGGTAAACCAATAAGTTAGAGAATATTTCGAATTTAATGACTATGGTTCTCAAAGTTTTATATCTACATAACTAAAACAACCCTCGTGAATTACATAACCACAAGACAACCATTTCCTTATAGCTACCATTAGACTTCCCTTAATGCAGCCATTAAGAGTTTTTGTTAATGGTTTCTTCAATGGTACCGGGCAACCCGATTTTTACGAACCTTAACAAAACCATTAGTTAAGGATTTTACCTTGACCTTAATAATTTCGTAAAAGCAATGTTGATGGTCGATAGCGTTAGCGAAAAGTCGAGCAACCGGATGATCATTTAAAGTCAATTCTTAATGGTTAGCCAATTAAGGTGAAGTCGAGCAACCGGGCCCAGCCCGCCTAAATTTGACCCGTAATTAGCTCGGTTTGTTTTTTTATGTGACATGAGAAGATGAGATACGTGGTCTAGAATTTTTAACCAAAATACTTTCGCTCGCTATGTGACGTATCCATTCGAAGGTAAGCGTTTTAGAGGCTTAACATAACTAATTTTGAATGTTTATGTTATATAATTTGACTGATTATAATTTCGTATAATATTACAATACAGAGTAAGGAAATTTACGCCAGGACAAACGTCGGACGGAAACGCAGTTTTTTCGAAGAAAAAAGTCGTTTTTCCATTTTCAGTGCATATAAAAGATCTTGATTCGAAAATGCTAGCGTTTGAATTCGATATAAAGGATCATTAAAACAATCACCTAGAAATCCTGATAATCTTGGATTAATAAGTCGTGCTAACCATAAAATCAACTTCTTATGATAACCTCTAATTAGATCAAATTTTGTTAATGTCATTGTTGAGCTACTCGTATTCTATAACAATGCCGCATCTAGAGGACAGTGGCGGCCGCAGAGATAACAAAAGTGTAAATTCTTATCAAAGTGATGGCGCAATTATTGAAATTACAAGGGGCCAAATATCCTACCTAGCCTACATTTCTATGATTTCATTGCATACATCATGTAATTTTCTGAAAAATAGTTACGCACATCCACAGATGCATAGCATGGCTGATCTCGGGGGATGTCAGTTAGTGAGCTGGGGCCGAAATAACCTCAGAAATTGACATAATAGCTAAAATAGAATGAAAACTGTATTAATGTACACTTTCTGGTCAAATTTCAAGCACTTTTAAATAAAATTTTCGATTTTCATTTATTTTTGACCTATTTGCATCATTTTTCCCAATAAATTACCCATTTTCTCCTCCTCATGTGCACGTTTAGTCGTGACGCCACCGTTTTTCAAATGTTGCTTTAGCGACATTAAGCTTTCTCAAAATTAAAGTCAATAAAATCATCTCTGAAAATGCTCAAATTAGCTCTAAAAAATGAATATAAGCACTCAAAATAAATGTAAACGATCTCTCAAAATAAATAAATCATTTCTTCTGTGCCACTTGTTATATTTTCACATTTTCTTGCCTCTGCGCTTATTCATCGTATATGAAAGTCCGTTAACGATCAAGGCTTCTTTTTCTCGCAGTACAGCTTAATATCTTCAGACGCAATGTCGTCATGGACTTTGGCTCTTCTACACACCCCTATCATGTAATTTTTTTCTTTTCTAAAACAGAAGTAAATTATAATTTGGGTAAAATTAATTTCGTATGTATGTATGTAATCGTGTATGTATGTACAATATGACAACGACTGAGATGCTAATATTTCAATTTTGACATTCAAATATTTTAAAAGTACTATAAAACCTGATGCTCTAACTTGATCAATCTGCTGTTCGCAAGCATAAGGCTTGGATCGTTTAGCTAAAATGAAGATTGTTATTTGTAGGGCAAAACTGCAATGCACTACTAATTGCTACTTCGCATTTAAATGCAGTCGTACTACAAACGAACTACTCACGCATACCTTATCTTACCTTGCTTCTATGTGCATGTTTTACAAAATACGAAGACTTCGATGCTATATCAGCAAAAGAATGAATGATTAGCAGAATAGAATAATGCAGGCATGTAGGCCTGAGAGGTCCAGAAAGGTTCAGTAGGATCGGCCAAACAACTTTTTTGACCTAAATGGCAGTTTCTGGCCAATTTCAAGCACATTTGCAAAAATATAAGAATTTTTCCACGTTTGACCTCAATGTTATTTAATCTTTTTTAATTTTTTTGTCCTTCTGGGCGTGGTCAAGAAGCCCCCTAAACCTCCTGCGTGCCTTTCTGCTTATCAAAACACAACTGACATGACCAAAGTTCTGATGTAGAAAAATTGATGATACTGAAGCAGACTTTATTGTTTCTTTCTATATCTATCACAGCGTATCATAAAATCGATGCCTAAAGCAGTTATGATTTCATGATTGAGGTGACGCATTGCAACAAACACAGCTTTATTAACGAAGAATTTTCATACACCTATGCTAAATTAGGCTGAGTAGCATAAAAAAGTAGGGAACACTTTTTCGGATACTTTCTTGGCTGTACGAATAGGAAAACCGAAATATGAAGGTACATATGAAGGTATTGTATTTGAGAAAGAGGTACAAACGCACATTTCTCAAAAATTTAAATTTTTCCATATTTGTCTAGATTGAAATGTTAATATTTCTTTTATTTGCTACATTATTTTTAACATATTTCATCGCACTTTTCAAATTGATCATTTAGAAGTAACGGTACATTATTGCTCTCACCCTCTTAACCTATGTCTACAAAACGCCTTCATCTTCTGTGTTGATTTCTTCTCTTTCAACAGCGCTTTGCATTGTTCTGGAGTTTTATTGAATGTTGCAGGCAATGATTGTAACTTCACGCAGGCTGTTTGAATATTTTTATATTCACAGAACTGTCAGTAAGGTAGTCAAATGAATTATTGAAATTATCAAAACTTGCACTAATAGCCAAAGCGAATCAGTTTTCTCAGAAAATTCGCACATGGATGTGGGGTTGTTAAGGGAAAACCTTTAAATTTGAAATATACCTACCAAGCAAAATCCCTCCACAAAACAATTCTAAGAACTTTCGCGATTTTCAACCCAATACTTTTCACGAATCGATAGGCTTACTGTCAGACATGCACTGCATGGAAATTCTGGAGGGCGGGTGAAATTTTAAAGGGCCTCAATGGGCTTAAAAGTGTTGGATACGCGTCGAAAACATCATTTTTCGGCGCTTCTGACAACGCTGTATCTATCTCGAGTATAAAAACGTAGAAAGGTTTAAAATAAAAACAAAAACTCCCAACAAAATGAACAAAATATAGGCAAAACATTAGTATATGGCAGGAAGCGTCGGCAAATTAACAGTTTTGAGCAAGCAAATAGATAGCCAAAAACGATTAAAACAGCACCTTTTCTGCGAATGTTTCGGAAATTTTTGGTATCACCAATTCTGGGGGGTTAACACTTTCCTGGGTGGAATTCCGCCGAACAACTCTTTGCTTCAAGATCATGTACTGTAACTGTCTATACTAAAAAATTTACTTTAAAGAAATGGATACTATACATATGCATTGTTTGTATTCAGACGCCTCATATTATATACATGTATATATGTATGTATTATCGTGCTTTTATTGATATTCAAAAAATACTATATTAAAGTATGAGTAGTAGGTATACGTCTAGATTATAAAATTAGAAGGGGTGCTATAAGCTGAATGGAAAAATATTTTAATTTAGCTTATGACTACATCTAGAAGCGTTAAGCTTTGGAGAAAAAATTCGCATCCTGTGAAATATGCAAGACGACCACTATTTACCTAATAAATCTGAAAACTTACTGAAAAGTAAAATGCTGATAATTAAGATTAATAATTTCCATTGGTCAATCATCGTTTGACTGCAGTCCTGGAGATGTACCGAATTTGATTTCCGACTGCATCCAGCAGTAAGCTTAATTTTGTACGTATATATAATGACGATAGATGGTAGGTATATAGAATGTACATACCTCAGTTTATGTAACGTAAGCTTTTTTGTGAGATCTAGCATGCTGCTGAACAAACATGGCGATTAAAGCCCAATGCTTTCCTTTGTTGCATAAAAATATTCCCACATGACACCGGCATTACAGTGCCTACTGTAATCTAAGCATCAGTGAGTATAAACAAGAATTATACTAACCAAAGATACCTACGTTTTTGTACATATAATGACGGTGGTTGGTGTGTATATCGAATGTACATAACTCAGTTTATGGAACGTAAGCTTTATTGTGAGATCTTGCATGCTGCTCAATAAGTATGACGATTAAAGCCCAATGCTTTCCTTTGTTGCATAAAAAATTTCCACATGATACCGGCATTACAGTGCCTACTGTAATCCAAGCATCAGTGGGTATAACAAAAATTATACCTACTTTCCAAAGATACACCTACGTTTTTTCCTCGAATTTTGTAAAGTAATGTCGTCCAATCGGATCGTATCATTTCTTTTAGTTACCAACCAAGGAAACAGAGATTGCGTAGGCAGGCACCATTCCAAAAAATAATATTGAACTTGAATTTCAAATGCGCTTCACTTCAAGCCCTTTTGACCATGGAGGTCTGGTGGTAGTGCATTAGGATTCTCAGAATGGGGTTTGGTCTGCAGGCAGAATAGGACATACTTAAAAGTTAAATTGATGGCGATGAACAGACTTGGAGGTTTGTGGGATCTAGACCCACTAGAATGGGAAAATAGGTCATTTTTTGAAGAAAGTGGGTCGAATAAAGGCCGAAGATTGATGAAAATCAAAAATTTTACAAAATCCTTGAATTGACTAGATACAGTGGACTAACATTTTATTTTATGCGAGTATTTTGATTAGTTTTTGAGGTCATTTTGGCCTGAAAAACTCATTAACTGTCTCTCCTTCAGACCGGCTAATCCCGAGGCCGGCCGTTGCATCTAAAGACGATAAAAGCTCGAATAAATGCTATTCAGAGCCGTTTAAGAAGAAAAGAAGACTATGAAGAAATAAGAAAGTCAATATTTTCGAAATTCTTTGACAGTATGTAATTCAATATGGCGAAATCAAAATACATAAGTTAATGCAATTTTTACTTTAGAATTTTCTTCTTAGAGGACTATTTAGTTTTCAATTTCATAACCATGAAATTTTAGGAGCAATTAATAAGGGGGTCGATTACATTCTGCATCTTTATTCGATTTATTAAGAGCAAAACTGCAAATATGTAGGTAGTCGAAGAAAGGTTCATAAAATGCTTTTATGATGTGAATTCGCCTTTTCAGAATTTTCTTTTTACTTTCGACCACTTAATGCGTTCTTTAAATTTTTTCTTTTTCCAATACTTTTTCATTATAGAGGAAAATGCAAATTAGTCAATCCAACAGTATAAACTTTCATATTTTTTAAGTTTTCTTTATTCAATTTTAGGCGCTTTAACAGAATCAAAAATTATAACGCCTGGCATTGGTTAATTCCTCCTAAAGTCAATCTAAATTTTTAGCCCTTAAGAATTCACAGCTCGACATTTACATATACACATAAAGTAGGTATAAAATAGGTAAGGCGAATTGATAAACTGATCGGTAAAAAATACACCGGTTTTATGAATTTGCATCGTTCTGAAGATAAGTATAACGAACGAAAAAATTATAAAATCCAGAGCAACTAAAACTAGAAGGCATTGGCAACCATAAAACAGATAATGAACAGAAACATAAGTACCTAACAAATATAATAATCAGCTATTTTAGTGGGTACATTCAGACACATTACAAATCACGCCATATGTATAGTCCTACTGTGATTAATTATGCCGAGTGAGAAACTGTTAGCTTCGTTTGTAATTGATCACGTCAAATTGTTTTTCTTGCAAAACTTAAGCAGTTTTTTAGACACGATTTCTGGATTCTTCAGCACTTTCTTGCACATCTTTTTCAGGTATTTTTCTTCTTTCCTAAAATGAAAAAGTGTGATTTAGTCGGACAAAAATAAGATTTCGACATTTGATTCTGGAATGATTTCAAAGGGGAACAAGTAAAATATAACAGAATGAAAAACAATCCAACGTTTATATCAAAATACCTATAAATGGAATAAACAGACGAATTGATAAAAAATAGTATTAAATGAGAAAGACGAGTAAATAAATATACAAACAAAGAATAAACATGTATATAAATAGTAGATGGATGAGCAAATAAAGAAAAAACGTGCGCGTGAATAAGAAGAAATAAATTTTAAGAAAATCAATAAACAATTGAATAAACGAAAGAGCAACATAAATAAGCTGTTTCAGTTGAGCTTCGCTTCGATCAGTCAATTAATGAAATGCAAATTAATCTAAATCTTACATTATTGAATTTCCCAGAAAAATTAAATACATGTATTTCAGATGCAAGTAAATATATGTAAATGAAGAAGTGAGTGTTTGTATATCTATGTGATTGTGCGAGCGACAATCACACGTGGGCGTGGGAGCGGAGTTTGGGGTATGTACTCCCCCCAAGTATCCAGCATACTCCCCCAGAATTCCATTTTTGAAATTTTTTCCCAATCTTTTGATGCCAATGGATAGTGTTCGATGAGAAACGTTGAAAAATGGTGTTTTTCGCCATACCACCATTTTCGAGACCATTTTTTGACCGTTGAAAAATCTTTCACCCCTCCCCAGAATTTTGGTGCCGCCCACCAATGGTGACAATTCATTATTCGTGTGGCTAAAATATTATAAATTAAAGTTTTTTCTTACCCATTTAATATGGCTTCACAGTATTCCTTCGTTCTGATCAACAATTTTTCCTCGGATTCATCGAGCAATAATTGACATTCGTCTTTTGTCAAAGGGCCATCTTCGGGTTTTATCTGCCCTGGTTTTTTGCAGTACTATTATCGCCCCCTGGCTCTGTAGCATTTTCGCCTCCAGTAGTAATGTTTTCGCATGGAATAATTTCTTCGCTGCTGCTGCTCTCAAATTGGCCCGGGGTTGTCTTTCTTATTTCTTCGCTGCTGCTTTTACTTTCGCTGCTGCTTTTACTTTCGCTGCTCTTTTTACTTTTACTCTCACTCGACTTTTTCCCACGCCTCCCGGATTCTACGCTGACAGCTTCGAAAAAAACGCAGTCGTGTCAACTTTTTCTCACAATACTCAATATAGAAATTGTAAGCGAATGTACTCGTATATTGTACAAATTTTCAGTGTAGCTGGTTGTAGTTTGAATTTCACAAGGATTATCGACACACATAAGCAGTAGCCAAATCCTGAGGGGTCTGAGTGATGTAGAACCGGGAAAAATCCCCGAAAAAACATGCCCAAAATTCAATTCTGTGGGTCTATCGATTTTTGAGGGATCTGCCGCACACCTGGGCGTGGGGAGGGGGGGGGTTTGGGGGGTATGCACCCTGGAGAAACCAAAATATCCCCCCAGAAATCGAAATACCCCCCAGAATTCAATTTTTAAAAGTTTTTTGGTTATTTCCGCAATTTTTTGATGCTAATGGCTAGTGTTCGATGAGGAACGTGGTGTTTTTACGCCAAACCACCACTTTTAAGACAATTTTTTAACCTTTGAAAAATCTTGCACCCCCCAGAATTTTCTTGCTGCCCACGTATGGTCTGCCGGGTTATAGACAGGGGTCTAACTGCCCCTAACCTCTCCACGCCCACATGCGACTATCGCCCCTTTAGTGGAACCTTTTATAATTGAACAAACATTAGCAGGATGAATGTAGGAAAAAATTCGTGATCTATTTAAAAATTTGAAAAAAAAATTTTTTTGTATTATTTTTAGGTTTTCGAGATTTGCCGACATTCATTATCTGTTATTACATTTTATTTCGTTTTTTTATTTTGCACTTTTCTATTTTATTTACTCGCTATATACTGCTTTCCTAATATTTTATTTCTGTTATTGCATCATCGTCGAAAGCATCACAAAACCAATTTTACGCCTTAAACTCGCATTTCTGCCATATTCAGGATACCATACTGACATTGCAGGATCGTAGATTTGACTTACTTATGTGCAATTGTCATCTGAAATTCAAGCTAAATTTCTGAAAAAGAGCATTTCAGTGAAGAGGAGTGTCTTTAAACCGACCAATGACAAAAGGAACTCTTTTGAGAATCATTAATAACTAAGTTCTTCATTTTTCTCTTTATTTTCTTTGTTCTTTCTTGCTTCTTTCTTGTATTGATGACTTCTCACTAATTCTATCGTCTTCAAATGAGCTAGAGTCAAATGACTTGAATGTGTGATTTCCATGATAATATTAATGATTCAAATGGGCTTGAGTCAACTGACTTGAATGTGTGATTTCCATGATAATATTAATGATTTGAGTACTCAAAGCACGAAGCCATTAGGATAATCTTAAGAACCATTCATGATGCTAGTACGAAAAATGAAATTGATCATATATTTTGACGCAACTACATCACACGACTCTGAATCAATTTCGTGAAATCAAGTTTCCAAATATATTAAAATCAAAATACTCTAAAAATGATATCTAAGTAATATTTTTTGACGTCGTTACGTTAGTTGAATAATAACGATGTTTCTCAGTGGTGAAGATAAGAAAATTTTATTCTATGCAACAAAAGTTTTTATTTGGAGCCTTATTTTTGCTTCTTAAACACAAAATTCCTTAAACGACAAAGTTCCGAATTCATTTTTGTACAGTTAAAGAATTGTGTTATTATTTTTTGGCATTGTCCTCTGGTGACAACCATAGCGCGTTTAGCTGATCTTTCTTCTGACAAAATGCATCTGACTTACCCTAAATTGTCTAGCTTTTGAGAAGCTAACAAAATTATCTTAAGCATTTTAGCCATTTTGTAGCAAAAATCAATTTTTTATTGCCACACCTATACTCATTTTGGAATATACATACACATGTAAGCCGTCTAGTTTCGTTACGTGTTCTAACAAGAATTATTTTTTATGTTCTAAAGAGGAGGAGGGTTTTCAGAAACGTCAGAAAATTGCATTTTTGACGTCAAGTATCTTTTCTAAGCCGAAGAAAAGCATAAAAAAAGATTTTTGGGTTTGACCCCTAAAGTTCTACACCTAACACGTTTGTATGCCGCTCTACGATTCGCTTGATGTCAACAATTCCTGAGAAAATTATGTAATACCGCTTATGAAAAAAGCCTCAAAACAGCTAAGTAAGCATTAAAATAGATTGAGAACTCAAGTTTTCGCTGGAAAAATCTAAAAATATTATTTTAGAGAAAAAGAGAAATTTCTGTTGTAAGTTAAATTTCAGTTGATGGAAATATATGTAGATACATCGGAATAAAAGCATATGTGGGCAGCACCAAAATTCTGGGGGGGAGTGAAAAAATTTCTAGAGGGGGTGAAAAAAATTTTAAAGGTCAAAAAATGGTCTTAAAAGTGGTCGTATGGCGAAAAAACACCATTTTTCGACGTTTCTCATCGAGCACTATCCAATAGCATCAAAAAATTGCTAAAAAAGCAAAAAAATTTTTCTGGGGGGGTTATTTTGATTTCTGGAGGGGGTATTTCAACTTCTGGGGGTGCATACCCCCTGAACCCCCCACGCCCATGTGTGAATAAAAGCCATTTATTTAATCAATGACTTCATTGGTGACATTGAAACAATTTGGGTCTTATTTTTTCTCAGTCTTTCGTTTTCATTTTTTCTTTTTTTGCTTCTCTGATATTTAAAGGCACCACAATTTGTACCATATTCTTTCCATTTTTTCTGATTCAAATTATTCAGTAGCCATTTAATCAAAAAATACTTCTATAATACCAAATGAAGCATATTTTGCGTTGTTCCGGTGACTGGTTATTTGCCAAAAATAAGCCAACACTTACCTAAAAGCAGTATGCATGTGCCCAAAATGAACAACTTCAACTGATAACCGAACATTATTTCAAAATGAAGATATTTCAATATTACTTTGAAAAGCGTTTAGCGTTTGATGCTTTACTGGTGAATATTAATAATTACGTACTTTTTATTTCACAACAGTTTGCGGAATAAGCCAAATTTGCACAAATTAATGCCTGAACAAATACCACGCTTACGAAATTCAACAAAAACGTGCCAAAGGTCAACGCAGGCATATTTGCTTTCGACAATTTTTTGAATTTGGTATTCAAACTGGTAAATAGTGATAAGTCAATAATTATGTATGTAGCTCTCCTGCAATGCAATATAATATAATCTGGTTCGCATTAATCAAGCTTTTCTAGTGCAATTCAAAAAATTAGATCATTTTTCTGAATTTTTTTGGACATATAGCAAAAAAACTTGCAAAACACGTGACGTACATTATACTAAATTCTGAAACTCTGCATGTCACCATGGTGTTAAAAACATCAGTCATTTTTTTGAGCATGAAACTATCAAATTCTAACATTAACAAAGAAAGCATAAGAAACATATCGCTTTTTGTTCGCATCATTTTCACTACTGTTGTCAAGTGTGCACTGAAAATCCTCATTCACAAAAAGCACTTTTTCTGCTTAGATCTAAAGTACTGAACAGGTTTTGAATAGCCACAATGTAAAAGCTCGAAAGTGTCAAAATAGTTGCGTCCTTAAATGGGGTAAAATGCACTCACTATGCATTTTAACTGATTTTGCTTGTTCTACCCTGAGGGTTATTTTTGAAGAGGCCTAACTCAAGAACCAGCGGTCGGATCGGGCTCAAATTTTGAGAGTATGTTAAATATATAATAGATATGCAATGTACAGAGTTTCAGCGCGCAGCCTACAGTATACCAGCATTAGTTTACACTTTTGCATAAATCAAGAACCAATGCTTGGATTTTTTTCAAATTTTAAGGGAATGATGTATAGACATTAGCTGTGCTATGTACAGAATTTCAGCGCGCAGCCTACAGTATACCAATTTACTTTACACTTTCTCATATAGTACTATAACTTTAGAAATAGAGAGCAGATTGGATTGAAATTTCAAGGGAAGAATAAATATCCTATTAGAAAACTATTACAAGAGTTTTGTGGAAATACCTACAGTAAATCAATTTTTTACAATTCTCCCAAGAAAAATTGTGTGCACGCGCTTAGGCAGGGGCCCAGAGTCAGATGGGGGAACTACCGCCACTTTACACTGTATGATTTTCGCCGATCTACGTCAAACACTCATTGATTGATCGTTCGTGAGTATATGCATAATATTCTTTTATTTGCTCGCTGAAAGGTTGCCACATATTAGCTACGGTAGGCAAATCACGAAAAGTAAAACATTGTTTGAGAAAATTGGAAAAATTGCTGATAGCCTCAGCATCATTTTCTACTAAACTTTGTTTGTACTCAGCATTGAGCTTAGACCAAAAGTATCTGCCTAAGGCATAGGTGGATACGCTGTTTAGGCAAAGCAGGTGTGATAATAAAATGTTTATAGCCGATACCTGAAATGCATTTTAACAATTGTTTTGCCAAATTCAAAAGGCACAGGTTTATCTTGATCACTTTTAATGTTCACTTCAATGGTATTGAATGATTTTTTGAGCACAGGTATATAATGTAGACTAATATATGCGTGATTAACAATATCCATATATTTTCCGTCTATGTTCACAACCTGCAGAAGCGGTGCAAAAACATTTCCAACGATTTGAGGCTCAACTATATCGCAATATACGTAAAAGTTGTGCATTCCACCTAGCATGTCGGGTGAATGGTGCGCAACTATGTTTAATTCTTTTTTCACAGTATAATCTATATTGCTAAGCTGGCTCTATAGAAATCCTAGCATATACATTAAATGCTTTGTCAGCTTTACACTTTGAATATATTCAGTATTGATTGTTAACTTATAAAATTTCCTATTATCATCATACTTTATGCCAAAATATTGTATGTAATCAAATTTGTCTATTTGGCGAACCGTTTTTATTCCATTTCTCATGGCTTGAATGAGGTCATGTATATTTAAATATCTTGCTCGAGGAATAAGCAATTTTTGTCGCACATTGTTTTTGATGTCATAAAATTGTATCATATTCTGCTCCTCAGCAACATTGTGCCATGTATTTGCATAAATTATTTCAGCTAACCCAACCTCCCAGTCGCCGGTTAATGCGATTTGTCTAAGCAGATTGGTAACAAATGTGGCTGCAGTATTTGTTTCTTGTGAATTGCTCGGAAGCGTTATGTAAAACTGTTTCATATCCTTTTTTATAACCTTAGTTTATTGAAATATTTATAAATTTTTTCACTGAGCATAGATAGAACAATGTTTGTGAAACTTATGCCTTTGCTCATGCAGACCAAAAAGTAGATACACATATGACCACAGCTGATTGAGAAAAGCCCTTGTACTCGCATATTATTGTATATAAATGAGAGCGCATTATCAGAAATGTATTTATGCAATTGCACAGGTGGTTCTAAGCCATAGTTGTCAAAATAGTTGCAATGCTTCTTATTTTGAAAATAAATTGCGACCCAGTGTGATCCTGGTTCCTCACTGGGGTCCAGATTTACAACTAGAGCCGCAGGGTAGGTTCTTATAGGTGGCAGACGATCTATTGGGAAAACGCCTGCAAATGTATTATTATGTTTGAGAATTTTGAATATTTCAATAGTGTTCATGTTTATGCATCATAGTCATGAAACGTGTTTCGGTTTTTATCAATCATTATTGAGTTATTAAATTCAGCATGCATAATGATTTCAATGCCAGAATTGGGCAAATTCCCAGAAAACCTAACAGCGATGCTTGTTGTTCCTTCACGGACTAGGTCCCAGTGTCCTCCATCATCCGCATCAGGAGTCAAATCGAACACAAAGAAGCAGTGACTTGTTTTAAAATCTTCTCTGCTAATGAAATTGCCTTCATGCCCAATATGTAATGCATCAAACATCTGAGTATAGGCTTGCAAGTACCTGTCATGTTTAAATGAAATGCTGAGGGGGTAAGCAGGATACGTTATACCTCCACACGTTACTTTTACATCATTTATGCTGAACGGTTTGAAGTTGAAAGGCGATTTTGCTAGATTGCCTCGATAAGCACTGCCTTCAACACAAGTAAACACTATACGCCTAGGCAGCTGACCAGTAAACAATGCATAATTGGGCATTTCTCTAGCAGGATTTGAAATGTGCAAATTTGTCAAAGCTACTCTCCTTATGGGATATTTTGCTGTATAGGAAAGCATTATTTGCTCAAGAGCTAAATTCACAATGTCAAAAACCTCAACTTTTCGAATAAAAAATTTCATTTGTGAGACTTTCAAGTCAAGGCTGACATCCTCAAAGCACTGCAAAACAAATGCATTATTATTTCTGTGTAATTCTAGGCGGAAATCGGTAAAATTAACTAAATATCTGTCTTGCAAGAACATGTCAATGTGCAGTGGGGCCGCAATTTCGACAACATTTTCATCTTTGAACATTTTTGAACGTATTTTGAAAGCTTTATTGTCTTTTGTGTCAACATCACTTCCACCTTCATGATAGTACAGCGCAGATTGCAAATGCGAATGCTTGGCATCATAGCCATAATTTAATTCAGTTTCAAAATACGATCTATATGCATATTTATCAGAGCTGTCAAAAACTAATTTGCCACCTAAAAAGCATTTTACCTGCTTAAAGAAAGTCTTACCAATAAGATTGATAGGCGCATAGTCAGGCACTGCTGCTCCAGTAGCAACTACTGGTTTTTTGATTCTCAGTAGCATGTAAATGTAATTTTTATTGAGCTGAATGTAATGTGGATCAGGAGGTACTCTAAATTCATATGGTCCCTCATTAGTAATAGGATTTGTAGGTTGAATTTCATGCCAAAAACCACGCTTTATCACTACTTGAGTAGGAGGGACCGTAAAAGGTCCAGTTCAGTCTTGGTACTGGGGATAGATTTTCCGTTTACGAGAGCCATTTTTTGTTTTGAAAAAGCATCTATCATGCTAGTATTTATAGACTTTGGGCGGCTACCAAGACACTCTCCTTGCTGCTGCTGAAGGGCATGAGAGGCTTCATCAAACAATTGAGCAGCTTCTCGCTTTGAGTGTTCTTTAGTAGACTCAAAAGCGGTTTTCCTGGGCCAAATCAGACGCTATGTTTGAACCTGCAACTAGAGCATGTTTTCCAACTCGCTCACCAATTGACTGCATAACTGGGACTGTCATTCTAAAAAGCGAACGGAAAAAACTGCCAAGACCTACGCCCCGCTGGTATGGGATGCCTTTATACCCTTCCAACCCATAGCCTGTTTGGGCAGCGTGCCCTATGTAGTAGTCCAACCAAATGTTGTAATCCTTAGGAGTGATAAGTATTCATAGACTTTCATCCCAGTCGAATTCCCCACCTGCCGCAAAAATCTCCTTACCTTGTCTATTTACTATACTTTCCAGTGGAACATTTGTGCGATTAAACGCTTTCAGCAATTCTTTTCTGCCAGGGTGCCTGCTTATTTTCTTACCCACACGCGCAAGATCATTAACTAAATCTGTAATGTTTGAGCCTTCAATTCTATTGCCATCTATCACAAGCTCACCATTATGCTCAATTTCAATAAATGGGTTTGTACGAATGTAGTGAAGAAGGAGTTTTGCCTTTGGAATCTGATTTTTTGGCATACGGACAAGCACATCTTCATCACTCAATGCATTCTTTGCATCTTCAACTATACTAGCTCTATATGGCTGCTGCTTTTGTTCATATAGTCGTTTAAATCTGCTAAGCACCTGATTGTATTTCATGAGTTTTATTTCAGGTGCCATACTTTTGCTATGCAAAACTTTTTGCAATTCATTATCCAAGGAATCTAGCACAACATCAATAGGTTTAGTCCGCTCGCTGATTTCAGCGGGTATAAGAATCATTTTTTCAGTATGTTTCATTTTCTACCAGCTATTGCATCAGCTAACAAAGTACCAGCTATTGTAAGTATGGGAGTAAGTAAAAGAGGAAGAAAACCACCTTCCTGTATTATAATATCTGTCTTTTGTTTTGTAGTCGCCTGCTTATTGTTGGCCAGGTATCTAATTTGATTGTGATATCTTCGAAGTTTATTTATATCCTTTTTATCGAAAGGAATATTACCATTCAGAAAGTTGTTTGCACAGTCACATAGACAAAGGATTTGATCTTTGCTGGCAGTATTTATAATAGCGGTTCTTTGAGGTTTTCTTGCTTGACTTAGGAGATGTAAACAACCAATATTGCGTGTTAATCGTTCTTTACCCATTTTTTTGTTGCAATATCTCTACTAGTATTTATAGATTTATGCATATAAATAGTTGGATGCCTGCTAAAAATATTTGTTTTAAGTCTGAGCTCATTTCTAGCATTTTGAGTTAGATCAATTAAAAGGTAACCATGTGGCTGATAAGTAGCATCAGAATAAGCTTCTAGAAAATATTTAGCGTTGGCAGGATAGAGCTGTCTGGAAAGCATTTGTGCCTGTAGCTGATCAGCAGAGTGTTTGAATAACACTATGTAATCAGAGTTGATGCGTGAAGTTCTTAGACCATCAAAGAAAACGTTTTGAACAATGTGTATAATGCTAATGTTCCAATGATGACAACTCCTTGTAAAAAGTTGCACAATCTGGGCATTACCCTTGCTCTGTTGCATAAGATCACCGAGAATCAAAAGTTGAGGTACATGACTACATTGTTTTAGGTAAATAGAATTCAGGAAGCCCTTCTATGAATAAAACATCATTTAATTTTTTATAAAGAGGCTGATTTTCTGCGAAGCACCACCAAATCTTTTTGATTTTAGTATCAATCAGGCATGCTCTATTCTCAATTAATCGCCTGACAAATGTTGTTTTGCCTGACTTTGTTGGTCCTGAAAGAAGGCAGGTGAAAGGATGTAGGAACATTATGGTTTTAGGTATAAATATAAGTTTATTAGGAAGTATTTATAGAAAAATGGTGACTATACAAAATATTTTACTGACTACAGCACTACCCCATACGCTAACCTCGAAGAAATATACCAGAAATTACCAAAGAGACTGCACAATACAATTATTTGAGATTTCCAGGAATTGTATTTCGACTACCTCAGGCAACAATACTGATTTTCAAATCAGGTAAAATTGTATGTGTTGGAGCCAAAACAGTGAAAGATGGTGAAAGTGCTATAAAAGCAGCTGTAGATGCATTAAATGCTAGGGGTGATGATTTAAAGGTGAAACCCCATATGTTCGTAGGCTTTGCTAATTTAGGGTTCCGCATTGATCTTTGCAAATTTTATGACCTGGTGAAAAGAAAATGCATGTATGAAGTGGAATTGTTTCCTGGCTTAATATACAAATTCAGAAATATAACATTTTTGCTGTTCACAAGCGGAAAATTGATCCTTACAGGTGCAAAACAGGAGCATGAATTGCACAGAGCATATAAAATAGTTTCACCAATGCTTGAGAAATGCAGGTTAGATACCTAATATTTCAAACTTTACAAAAAATTTTCCAAACTTTACAAAAAATATTCCAAACTTTACAAAAAAATATTCCAAACTCTACAAAAAATATTCCAAAATTTACAAAAGATATTCCAAACTTTACAAAAAATATTACAAACTTTACAGAAAATGTTCCAAACTTTACAAAAAATATTCCAGACTTTACAAAAAATATTCCAAACTTTACAAAAATTATTCCAAACTTTGCAAATTTTCAGATCAGTACTGATGAAATGGATGAAGTTATGTGTTCATCAATAATTTTTGTTTTGAGGTTCGCAAAGTAAAACATAGCCTCAGGGCTTAAAAATTCCCACAAGTTAAACAGCAGGCAAAGATCGCCCTTTTTTCAGGCGTTTTCTGATAAACTTTGAGAAGCTCAAAATAGCATGATCATCAAATTTGAGCAATGTTTGCCTATACTGGTTGCTCATTTTTGAAAAAAACACTTACCAATAGACTCCATTTTTGATCTTAAGATTTAACTTACTATTTAGAGCTTTACAATATCAGAAACCCACGAGTCAAATTTAGGCGGGTAACCTCTCCAGCGCACCAAATAATCAGTTTTCTTGCCTTTTTTACGAATTTTTATAATTTTTTAAATCACGAATAAATCATCTGATTTTGCACTAATTTTTTGCAGCTCGGTTTCGTAGAAAATACCCTCTAATTTTTCCCCCTCTTGATCTTCGAGAGTATAAACGGGTGGTGTGCGAGCAAACCTCTCTTTAACAATGAAATATTCTTTGGTCCAATTAGGCCAGAACCCTTTTACGAATGTGCGTTTCACTTTACTTATACGAACTTTATTACCAATATCAAATTTAAAAACAACGTTCGGTTTATCAATCCTGAATGCTTTGTTTAAAATTTCTCTTTCGTTTTTATAGGTAACGTTAGCGGGGGATGTACCAATGGTCCTATGAAAAGAATTATTATAATTTTTATGCAAATCGGGCAAAATGTCAATATAATTAAATGTATTCTTTTTAGTGAAATATCGTCACATGCGTTCTCTAAGCGTACGATTAAACCACTCAACAATACTAGCCTTCATTTCACTTTTAGTCGTGAAAAAGTCAATAAATTGAGATTTCAAAAATTGCTGAAATTCCTTGTTTGTAAACTCAGTTCCCTGATCCGTTTGCAGTTTATATGGTTTACGGCCCGACGATTTGAAAATTTTCTGAAAGGATGCGATAATTTCTTTACCAGTTTTTGATTTAAGTGGAACTGCCCATGCATACTTTGAGAAAATATCAATACAATTGAGTAGGTACTTAAAATTATGATTGTGGTCGGCTAACGATTGTAGATCAACCAAATCCGCTTGCCACTGCTCATCAACCCCGCTAACTATTACCTTGTTACGCGAATAACGTTTCTTTGCAGGTTTGTGTAGTGTATATGTGGGTTGCTTTTCCAGCCATGCTTTTACCTTTTCAAATTTTGTAGCTGGGCGCACCTTTTTCACTCGAGCAAAAAGTTGATTCGCCCCCGTATACCCAGTTTGAGGGTCATAATATAATTTTGTCAACAATTTATCCATTTTTACATTTTTTATTTTATTTTTTAATATTTATGCTCTTATTGGCCGATCAAACGGATCGTTTCCGGCTCCCACCACGTGGAGGTTAAGAGCAACGGGAGCCTGCGTTTTTAGAAAACGCACATTTTACTGTAAATTTACAACACACGATTTACTTGTTGCAAAATACAGTTATCATACATGTTTTCCCACATGTTCTTTCCATTTTGATCAAAAGCCGCATACAAGCCACACAAAGAATCAACATCTTTGTCTAAAATGGCTGCTTTCAGTCTCAATGCAAAAATCCAAAATGCTTGGCGTTTATCAATTTCGCGCTGTTCCTCTTTAAACGCATCGCTCATGTATCCCCAGAAAGCAAGAGCCTATACTTTGAACATTTCTGACGCTCAAGTAGCGATTGTTAGCTTTTTCAATAAGCTTTCGGATAAAATGATGGTACGCTAGTTCACCGGGTGAAGACATGCTTTCTTTTAATAAGCTGTATATAATATACCTAATGCGCACCCTTATTTATAGACTTAGTAAGCTGTTTTGGCCTTTTCCTCCTCAGCCTGCTGATCAGAATAGCGCTTCAGCACTCTTTTGCCCGCTTCCTGCATGGCTCTATTAAACTCGCTGCACCTAGGGCACATTTGGATATTCAAGTACCACCTGCCAGAATTCGTTTCGAAAAAGTCCCTTTCAGAACTATTTTTCTGACAAAAATAGCAAAGCTGGATCATTAGGGCAGTACATGGGCCGATCCAAGTTCCTCCCACATAGCTCTATGGCCGGTTTGATGGACCGGCCATAGGGCTTCTTCTCCTCATCCAGAAAAAGACGCTTTTGGATTTCCCTGATTTCTTCCATTTTCTCCTTATAGTACTAAAAAGAGTAGTTAAACAGTAGACCATTATTAGTATTTATAGATTTTGATTGTATGTCTATAAATATGGGCAAGTATAACTCCATAAAGTTCTTACATTAGAAATGGATCTGAATAAATACTTTGAAGTACATGAGTTCCCAGAGATTTTTGTTCGTAGGTTTAAGACAACTGCAAGAGCATTTTTGCTGCGGTTCAAGAAATGCCCTAATCTGTTTGAGGTCTTTGAGCAGATTTTTGAGGAAGCTATTAAGCAGATGTTGCATGACTGTCCTCCTGACTCTTTGGTAGGTATTGAAATTAGACAGCCGTGCCTTCATGCGCCTGTATTAGTTCCATTTACTCAACGTGAGTATATAAATGCTGACAAGGTTTTGAGCATTATAGAAAATGTAGCCCAGTCTAAGAACGAGTTTTGCTTGAGCGAGGACATAGCTTTCAAAATAGTTATTGTTAATAAAAAACAACAAACCGGAACTGGCCTTGAACCTGATGTGAGGGAGTTTTGTAAAAATGGAGGTGGATATATTGAAATCACCTCAAATGATAATTTATCCCTACCTCGAGCTGTTGTAACAGGAATAGCAAAGCTAGAAAAGAGCCCAAAATGGGATTCTATTAGGAAAGGAGATAAGAGCCGATGTACTCTGCAAAAACGGCTAGCATTAGAACTGATGCACAAAGCTAATCTTAGCATTAATGAAGATAAATATGGGCTTGAAGCTGTAGAGAAAATTCAAAATGCTTTGGTGCCAGAGTACCAAATAAAACTATATCATGGCAATGTTTTGGTTTTTGAAGGACCTAAAGCTGACAAGGTGATTCACTTGCACACTGCTAATAATCATTATAACCTGATAACAAAAATGCCCTAATTCTAGCTAATCTGTGGCAACCATTTCAGCGAGCAAACAAAAGAATATTATGCATACTTTCACGAACGATCAATCAATGAGTGTTTGACGTAGATCGGCGAAAATCATACAGTGTAAAGTGGCGGTAGTGTCCCCCATCTGACTCTGGGCCCCTGCCTAAGCGCGTGCACACAATTTTTCTTGGGAGCATTGTAAAAAATTGATATACTGTAGGTATTTCCACAAAACTCTTGTAATAGTTTTCTAATAGGATATTTATTCTACCCTTAAAATTTCAATCCAATCCGCCCTCTATCTCTAAAGTTAGAGTACTATATGAGAAAGTGTAAAGTAAATTGGTATACTGTAGGCTGCGCGCTGAAATTCTGTACATAGCACAGCTAATCGTCATATACATCATTTCCTGAAAATTTGAACAAAATCCAAGCATTGGTTCTTGATTTATGCAAAAGTGTAAACTAATGCTGGTATACTGTAGGCTTGCGCTTCTTCAAAATTTTATACCCTCAGCATATACTTAACATACTCTGGTAATAATTTGAGCCCGATCCGAGTGCTGGTTCTCTGGGTTACGCCATGGAACTTCAAGAGTTACCCCCGGAGGTCAATCACCCCTGGGTAATAACCACCCAGTGGGAATTTCCTCTCCCCTGGCCCTGGGCCCCTGGCCCTGGGCTGGCGCGCGCCCCCTCCCCGGGCAGGTCCGGTGCAGGCTGCCATGCTACAACACAGCCTATGCTACAGCATTGCTCCCTGAGAAAAGCCAGGGAGCAGATTCTGAGCCCCTCCGCCTCATTTCGCCTATGTTATAACATATTATTATAATTGATTTTTTGTTATACTACTTTCGACTCTTACTATTACCGTGGATTAATTATAGAAAAGCAATTTTAATCAAATTTTCTAATGAGATTATATTCCCTTTAGTACCAGCCCTACTCAAAAATATGGGCCTCTTTAATTTACAACAATTTTTTTGAAATAATTTAAGTCTGAGCTTCTCAATTTTTGATTTTTGTAGCGGGAAACACCCTCAACATTTACTTAGCATCAGGTCAGATTCCCCTTGACCATTGAGGAATTTGCATCTTTTTTCGCAAATGATTATGTTTTTCTTGTATCCTAAGTTTTATTTAACATAAGAGGTATAATTATTCGATTTCATACTAGCTTGCTAAAATAAATTTCTAGCATTTTAAGATTTCCCTGTTTTCAATGATCTGCAACTTTTTAAAATTTGGACCGCGCTTTGCTTTTTAATCAGCTTTTTCATCGAAAACATAAATTTCTGGAGGTCGACATAAAATGTATAGATTATTTTAAATGTTGTTATATTTATGAAGTAAAACGAAAGTCAACAGCGATCGGAAGTTATAGAACAACTTTTGCCCTATACCTCAGCTTTGTTTTTGTTGTACACATAACGACGTAGAATTTTAATTATTCTAAGCAGTTTTTATTTATCTATTTTGAGTTTCTTTATTTATTATCATCATTTATTGATTTATATCTTGTTTGATCGATATAATTAGCTTTTCCTGCTTATCTTTTATTTTTGGCATAAATAAAAATGAAATTGGTTCATTCAATATTTTAATTTTCATAATAAAGCAAAACACTTATAAAATATAATGAAATATATGAAATCTTATATGGAACTTTCGATGTTTAATTTTATTAATAAAAAAAGTAAATGTTGACATGAAAAAGAGTAATCATTTTATTTTTATAATACGTGAAGCTTATTCCAAGAAGGAGATCGGCTTACGAAATCCCGTTTTTTTGTGATTATTCGGGAAAGTTTGCAATCAGTGCGCGTTAAATACGTATTTCAAACAATATTTTTGATTTGAAATTTTGATGCTTCCTTATAAAAGTTCACTTTTAGTCGATTAGACTAAAAAATCGACAAATATACCAATGAAATCTTCGAAATAAACTGATTGTGACTCGAACTTTTTTGATAAAATTTTAAATTCAATGCTTGACGTTTTCGTTGATTTTCCTGTGTACATAGAAAAATTGATATATTTAATTTTTGTCCATCTGCTAAAACAAGTACGTATTTTTTCGAAGGGGTAGATTTTTATTTTCTCATTTATTTATGTGTCTAAGAATTTTAAATTTGCTTAATTCTAGCCACATATTCCCTAAGTTGAATAACCATTTGGATATATCAAAGAATTAGTTTTAGTTTATGTAACTCAAGAAATGCATATTTTTTGTTTCAATTTATCTTACATTTATTATCTAATGTATAAAATTACAAATTGAACGAGATACCTGACCAGCAAAAACTTCATCGAATCATGCAATAAATTGACAGCATTAAACATTTTCTCATTGGTTTGACAAATTTGAGCATGCTACGCATGCTTTTCTTAATTCGGTAATTTTAAATTTGTTGATTTGATTATATTATAATTTTATTAATTTTTTATCGATTATTTATTGCCTTTCTGTTGTCAAAATCAACGGACTTAGCATAAGTTTCGTATTAAAGTAAACGCGGCTTCCTTTTTTTGAATATTTTTCATAGATTGTCTTATTTGTCTGATTTGTTAAATTATAGAAAAGTAAAAATAAAAACGGTGTGAAATTGTAAACTCGGTAAAGCTTTTGATAACGTCAGACTGAATCTTGTCTTCTGTCGTTTAAAAGTGGCAAGAATTGATTAACAGGTTTTTAAACTTATAAAAAGTATAAAGCATTTTTTGAGAGCTTTCACTCTTGAATTTTTTGAATGCGGAATTTATGCCAAATTTATAATAATGGCTAATATATTAAAACATATATCGTCAGTAATTTACTTTAAAATGACGAAATTGAATATATTTAACGCCTTGAATACGTGACATTTTTATTTTAGCGGAATTTAATGAACGAATTTCGTCGAGTTTTCGAGTAATTTGTGATCATTTTTCGAAATACTATATTTTGTAATCTTTCATTTATTTTTTTAGCTTTCTATATATATATATATATATATATATATAAATATAAATATATATATATATATATATATATATATATATATATATATATATATATATATATATATATATATATATATATATATATATATGTATCTATATATATATGTATATATATATGTATATATATATATATATATATATATATATATATATATATATATATATATATATATATATATATATATATATATATATATATATATATATATATATATATATATATATATATATATATATATATATATATATATATTTATATTTATATATATATATATATATATATATATATATATATATATATATATATATATATATATATATATATATATATATATATATATATATATATATATATATATATATTTTTTTTTTTTCTGGCGCAGTGGCTTGCGCATCCGTTCTTGCATGCAGATTCAGATAAAGACTAATGGGTTCGAATTTTCTGAATGCCAACTTTTTTTCATTCTTTTAATTCTTTTGACAAAACCATGCACTTCATTTGACTTATTAATCTGTTTATGTTCTGCAGCTGACACTTTTTCGTTTTTTTGAATTTCGCCGTAGTTCTCGAATGGAAGTGTAATGAGTGCGAAAATCTGGGGTAAAAAGCCACATTCTAGTCGAGTCTTCGACTTGTTTATGCCTGCCAACAACTCCGGTCATGAGATTTAAGAAATTTTTTCTGACAGAAATGTACTACGGATCAAGGGTTTAAGAATTAAAGTTTAAGAATAAAATTCAAAGTTCATCTCTCCATATCTGAACAAATACTTGCTGTAGAAATGTTTAAAGGTCAGATTCGTTATTCTGACCTTACGGAGAATATTCAAAAAAATGGCGAAATGGATTCTATGTGAGTGCGAAATTTGTGTCCCTCCCTCACAGCTATAACGGCATACATTTGGGAGGTGCGGTTTTTTTTAATCGATGGATAATTAAAAAATTCGATGCACGTCTTTTTTTGTGTGCACTCAATACCGAGTTAGCAATGAGTGTGTAAAGTGTACACCGAAAAATCAAATAATTTGCGGAGGGCCCATTTTTTTAAATGTTGCCCCCGTGCTGTAGATTACGAATCTGACCTTAAAATTTGTTTCCACTCAATGGTTGTTGCATAAAAATGTAAAGTATACGGGTTTTTTACTCTTTGCTTGTTTTCAGCTTATCTAACTCAAATTTGGTTTCTGTGCAGTCCAATTGGTTTTATAATGTAGAGGGTCACAAAATCTCGAATAGCAATTTTTTTCTCTTTTAACGCAATATTGTGAGAAGTAGACGGTGTTTTACTGCTTTAATGTGCAGAAGCATATCTAACTCATTTTTACATTCTATGCAGTCTGATTGGTTTTAGATGGTAGACAGTTATAAAATCTAGGGAAGTGTTTTTAGTTTTTTCGAAAAAGTGATATTTTCAAATTTAGAGGTGGTTTATTGTAAAGAGTCTGGTACAAAAACATGTTTTTTCCTGCCATATTCTCCACTTAGTAGACAGAACGTGGTAATTATATTTGAAATGTGCCTCGTCCTAAGCGCTACACGGCAAAATTTATTTTGTTTCTTTAAAATCAATATTGCGTTATTAGTGCAGGTGTAAACTTTTACACTGAAAAAATTTTTCCGCTCAGAGCATCGTGGATGATGATTTTTTTAGAAATGTTCTCGGTAAGGTCAGAATAACGGATCTGACCTTTAAACTTTCCTACAGCCAGTGTTTGTTGAGATATGACGAGAGGTGAACTTTGAATTTTACCTACATCTATTTTCTAATGCCGATAGATAACTTCGTATTGCACATTGTTTGATCAGATTTTACTCATTTCAGAGGTTTTTGACTCGTATTTAATAAATAATTATTTTTATTATCATAAATGCACTATTCTTAAACTTTAGTAGAATGATGAATATTTTTCAATTATTGACTGAGTATCAAAATCCGCCGATATGTCGAGTTGGCGCAGTGGCTTACGCATCCGTTCTCGCAGGCAGATTCAGAAAAAGACTAATGGGTTCGAATCTTCTGAATGCTGGCTTTTTTCATTTTTAATTCTTTTGGCAAAACCATGCACTTCATTTGACTTATTCATCTATTTATGTTCTTCAGCTGACACTTTTTGTTTTTTGAATTTCGCCTCACTTCTCGAATGGGAGTTAAAAGAGTGCGAAAATCTGAGGGTAAAAAGACACATTTTGGTCGAGTTTTCGACATGTTTATGCCTGGTAACAATTCCGCTTATGAGATTTAAGAAATTTTTTCTAACAGAAATGTGCTACGGATCAAGGGCTATCCTGTGCTTGTCAGCAAACTTTTATACAATCGATACGCAATTAGTACCAGGGATTTCAACTCTATACTCTAGTGGATGAGTAAAAAAACAGATTTTGTCCGAGATTTCTCTGCCAGCATTTTCGATTATGAGTTTGGATGAATTAAATAAAAATAGAAATAAGGTAACTTCTAAGGGCTACACATCGAAGCAAGCCGCGTCCAAAAAACGTAATATTGTGTTATTTATGGGGGAGGGGGTGTAAAGTTCGAAATCTAAGGCGTAATATGGGCGAAAAAACAGGTTTTTTCGTATTTTGATTGGTAAATCATATCAAATATTTGGCGGAACATAACTTTGGCACTTACAAACGTACTACAATCAAAGGGCTACAAACTGGCCCGAATCGAATTTATTTACACTCAATGGGGCGTTAGGTACAGATTTTTAAAGTTTACAATGTGGTGGAAAATGGAAAATACAGCTTTGTCCATTTTTTTGTTTGCCACTTTCTCTGTTCTGCATTCGGGCGAGGTCGAAGAGGATAAAAATAAAGTACTTTCTAAGGGGTACGCGTCACAGCGAATTGCGTTTGTTTACATCAATATTTAGCTTTTTCGGTAAATGTAAAGTCAAAAAAATAGGGGGGGGGGGTTTACCGTGTTTCTGCCTTGTCTTTTCTGCCAAGTTCTGGGTTATGAGTCTGGACATAATCCCAAGTCTAAAAATTAACCAGAAACCAAATGTGATACGCCAGTTTGTTTGCACTCAACTGTGGTGCAAAGTGGTTTACATCTGATATTTATTTGTCCTCGGTCCATTGTGTTGACTATATTTTTTCATAAATTTTGATCGTAATATCACAGTAATATCAGGATTACGAATCCGACTGAAATTTTCTTTACACTCTGTGGTTGTGTAAAGTTCACACTGCATATCAACTTTAGTTCTAGAGCCTCGCGGAAGTTTAATTTTTTTCAAAAATGCTCTACGTTAAATCAGAAATGGGAATCTGACCGATAGTTTTCTCTACACCAAATAGTTATGTAAACTTTGGACTATTCCATTTGTTGTTGATATGCAGTTTATACTACAAATTTATTTTACTTCCAAATCTGAGCGTTATGTTCCTTACACTTGATATTTGCATAAAGTTTATGCTGAAAAACTTTGATCTCTTTAAATAATGTAAGGTTGTCTTGTTTAAAAAGGATAATGCTGATGTTAAGAACAATACTGTTTTCCGCGTTTTTTGACTGCTGCCATTATTGTGGTATGCTACTGTACGTGTTTACTGATTTATGTACTCAAATCATGCTGATTAAAAGTAGGGTACTAGCAAAGAAAAATACTCCGACGGAACAAAAGAGATGAATATACTTTGAATGTGGATTATTAAGGATGTAAAAGGAGGGGACTAGGAAAATCTACCTAAAGTCGCAAAATCTGCTAAAAATCATACTTTCTATGAGCAACGGAAAAAATCGAAGTATATTCTGCGGCCTCTAAAAAAGTGTCTTTTTCAAATAATGTTCAAAGTTTCAGATAAGAGTGTATAAACGAAATCTGTAATGTTTATTTTTTTAATTGCTGGCGAGTAGCAACGCTGACTAGCATCGTATCCTGATCAATAGAAAAGTATTGTATTTAAAGTTGTTTTATTTTGAAAAATGAGCTTGCTAAGCGAGAGTTGTAAACTAAGAGGAGCTTAAAGTTTAAACCTACCATTAAATTATAAAGATAATAATAAAAGATTTAAAGCTTCAAGAAAAAGAAAAATGTGGTAAATTAAAACAAATTTAAAGGATATGATGAAACATTATTGTTGAGAATAGGACGATCACGTGCTATGTATAATGACTCCTTGATTAAAAGATCAAAAGAGTTGGATGCTCGACTGATAACCTTGAAGCAATCTGATGTAATTGGATGACTGCTATTTGAGATATGTTTGTGAATAGCAGATAAACTATCACCCTGAATTGGCTTTCCTGTACGGCAAATGAGATGCCAGTATGCTCTGCCATTCTACTCCCAAAATGTCGGCGAGTTTCACCAATGTAACTAGCCATACAGCTAGAACACGTATACTTATATACTAAATTTGAGAGTAGCTTAGCAGGTACAGCATCCTTGTTCTTGAAAAACCGGCTGATACACATAACAGGTTTGTAAACAAACCTTACTCTAATCTGAGGGTAAAATGCAGATATAACCTTTAGAATTCTGCTGCGTACATTGTAGCCATGCACACCAGTGTAAGGCAAAACAAGAGAATAGCATAGTTTATCACACCCGAATTTTATGTCATCACTCTTACTATAAACTTTTGTCATAAAGTCTGATATGACCTTATCAATCAAGCTAAGCGGATACTCATTTTGCAGTAGAGTCTGCTTCAGCTTGTCAATATCAGAGACAAAAGTCTGATATGAGTTACAAATCATGCGAATACGACTCACAAGTGTCTTTATTAAACCAACTTTATAGGCAAAAGGAATGAAGCTAGACAATTTGGCATAAAGGCCAGAAAATGTGGGTTTCTGATACGATGATGTGACAATATCATCGGACTTCCTTTCAACAAGCACATCAAGGAAATTTAATTTCTTGTCACATTCAGTTTCGAATGTGAAATTCATATTAGGATGTTGCTGATTCCATGTAATCACAGAACTTTCTAGGCTGATTTCAGTCAGAAAACACTACAAATGTGTCATCAACATAACGTACATAGAACTTGGGTCTAATCTTTATACTACAGTCTCTGAGCCGATTGATTAGTGCACACAATCCTTAAGAGCATGCTAGTGTACCTAGATTTAGTCTGTTTCAAGTCAACTTAAGTGTTTCCTAACTGTTTTAAACCATTCATTCAATGGGCTTAGAAAGACTGTTAGTTTACTCAATATCATTTCCCATAGCTACTGCGTAGCTAATGTGCTGCTTTTTCAATCATTTTATGGTTAAATATTTATTTTAATCTGTTGGCCGCAGAATATACTTCGATTTTTTTCCGTTGCTCAGAGAAAGTATGATTTTTAGCAGATTTTGCGACTTTAAGTAGATTGTTCCTAGTCCCCTCCTTTTACATTCTGAATAATCCACATTCCAAGTATATTTATCTTTTTTGTTCTATCGGAGCATTTTTCTTTGATAGTAGTTCTTCTACTCGTCCAATACTTATGTAACATCTGTACTTTTGTCTTTGTCAACTTAATGCTGTTAAATTTTTAATGGAATTTTTTTCAAATACAAAAATTAACAGAGGTAGGACCAGAATTGCACCTGACACAGGGTTGAGGGGTGGATTCCAGAAAAATTCGGAAAAATGAAGATCAAAAATATTGGATATTGACAATTTTCTTCAAAACTAATTGACAAGGTAATTCACTTAGTTCGAATGCTATTTCAGTGCTTACATTATCGTTGACTTATTTCTGCCCTAACAGGCTCAATCTTGAGGAATTTCAAGCGAGTAATCTTTTGAGCTCCCATCAACACACATCAGCACGCGAACAAATTAGGCGAGTGAGTTCAAAGATTTTAAAAGGTCAAAGTGTCCAAAAATGAAAGTTAGCAGTAAATACGCCATTTTTCGAAATTTCTCATCGAGCTCTATACGTTGGTATCCGAAAATGAGGAAAAAGTTCTAAGATTTAAATTTGGACGTTGTAACGGGTAGTCTTTAGGATTTCGCGGGTCCATATGGGCAGCACGAAGATTTGGAGGGGCAAGTTTTTTCAAAGGTCAACAAATGGTCTAAAAAATAATGTATGGCGGAAAAACACCATTCTTCAAAGTTTCTTATTGAGCACTATCCATTTGCATCAAAAAATCGCGAAAAAAACTAAAAATTCAACAATTTTATTTTGGAGGGGGGTATTTTGGTTCCCGACGGGGGAGTATACGAACTTCTGAGTAGGGGGGGGTGCACAACATCCCCAAACCACCCCTTTCCCACCTGCACGTATGGTCCAGAACCCAGACCTCCACGTTTATTGATACAAATATAACGTGCGGTAGGTATATTGCGTAAATTTATTATCTCTGGATACAGATATCAATATTTTGAACGTGCAACACGATTAGATTAATCTATCACTCGTTAAAAGCGAAACATTATAGATTGAATCGACGTAAGTATCGAAATAATCACTCCTCAGTGTCTGTAACTTTGAAGCAATACCATAACCAGCGAATCACTATTCGCATGTCGCCATGAACGTACATGCAGCCAGACCAAACAATCAAAAGGAAAATAAAAGGTAGTAGACATAGATTGTTTAAAGCAACGTTGAATGCCAAAGACGAGCATTCGACCACCGATCCAGTACGTGATATGGCGAGGCATTCTGAAGATAGGAATCTACTAAAGATGCTCCTGCTGCAGCGTAAAATAAAATAAAGTATGAAAAGAATATAAAAAAGTAAAACTAAAAAATATAATCAGGTAAGTAAATAATGAAGTACAAAATACAGTAATCTAATAATGCAAAGAAAAATACATAAAAACATGCACATAGGGGGTTGTGAGAATATATGGGCAGCAAACAAATTCTGGGGATCCAGAGGGGCGGTGAGAGGGGACACTTTCAGATTTTAAAAGATCCGACCACCAGAACCCATGGCCTTGTGTGGTTGTGAGAAGTATTGAAGCCGCGCAGGGATCAGACAGATAGTGTGTTATCAGGCGAGTTTGACCATCATTGTCGAATCGCTCGAACGCAATGAATTATTTTCATTTTTTTCTATCGTTAATAGCGAAATGATAAAATCATAGCGTACTTAAAGAAAGCTAAAAGCGGTATGTTATTCTAATCTAAAAAATAACAAAAAAACAGTAAAGAATCGCGAAAACACTACATATACTCGTTTTTTAATTCTTAGAGTTCTTGACGTCCTGCACGGCATGACTGACATAAACGTTTATGAACGAACACTGATTTTTTGGGTGTAAAGATCAGAAAATCACATTGCAATTGAAATTCATAGAAAGTCAATCTTTTCATCTTTTCGAATGTTCTAAGGACCGCACTTTTTGACTATTTCAAACATTTTTAAGAAAATTTTTGATTTCCGTCAGTTTTTGACCTTTACTTACGTTATTTTTACTCATAAAATTGCCCATCGTTCCTTTCCTTACGGGAAGGAACAATCGGTTGAAGAGAAAAATTCGAAAAAATTTTGCAATCATGAAAAATCAGTGAAATTTACAGGCGAGGTTTTGACGTCAATTTCATTTTTGGTGTAGTAGGTTTGATACTTAAGGAATGAAAAAAATTTTTCAACAAAATTTTTGCTAAATTTTAGTCCCGTGTTGGAAAAGCTTTGATTTTTATATAAAGCTTGTTTAATTTTCAATTTCGCAATTAATTGTGTTTAAATTTTAAATTATTTTATCCGTATTGCATTAAATTTTTTTCTAGAATTTTCCCTCCCATTCCGCTCTGATATCTGAACCATAAAAGCACAGTATGACTAATTTGATGGAGGTCAGCCGTTTCGGGTGGTAGCCTAGCCAGAGAGCTTCCTTGCGCCTAGATCGCCTAGGAAGATTGTATCACTGCTAATTTATTGCGTGAAAACTATCCAAATTAATCTGCAGTTTCTTATTATTCTAGAGCATTTTTGCTGAAAATTTTTAAATTTGCCTATTTTTTAGCATGCATTTTGTCTAACTTGCAGTAGGACCTTACCCATTCTTCTATTCTGGAGGAGAGTCCATTAGACCCCTAAAACCCCTGCGTGCATGCTAATAGTTATAAGCGCGCAAGGGGTACTTCTAAAGCGGCCCAGAACAGAGCTCTGAAACTACCCTATATTTTAGATTTTTATTGTCAAAAACAAATTTAACGCATGATTCCTAGAAGAGCACAGTAAAATACTTTAGACGAATTCCAGATTCCAGCAGCGATGAAAAGGTTAGATTTCTGTTCATGTTTCAATCTAATTTTGCCTATGTACTTTGCATTTTACATAACTTGATTAAAGCAGATCATGCTCCAGAGCTGAACTGACACCTTGGTTAAAAGTTATTGTATTTATAAATTATAGATCGTACATTATTCAACTTGTGCAGAAATAAATATTGTCATCGACAAACCTAATTTCGAGCAAAATTAAAAAATTATGTTTTTTCAACGATTTTCCTTTACCGATTGCTCAACTTACAGTAAGAAATGTTGCACATAGTTCACACTTTGAGACCAAGTCAAGTCGTGGGTGACTGAATTAGCTTGAAATAAAACTTTCAACTTTGTCGTCAAATTTTCATGCGCTATGACAAATTTCTAATTTGCACTTTAGTTTGGTGCAAAAAATATCATATAGGTAATCCAAACATATCTTACCGTACACGAAGAATCCGAAACAGACGGTGTATATCATTTTGCATATCGGCGAACAGAAGTAAGCGTTGACGGTAAACAGAATCAGTCCACAAACGCCAAAAATGCCGTGCAGAAGAAAAACGATAAAAAACGAAATATACGCGGGACATCGGTCGACGATTAATAGTGCTTGGACTCCTACGCAATAACAACTGCTGTTTCTTTAATAATAACTTAATTCAAATAACACAACTTTACTCTAAATATTTCCGTTTATACATATTCGTACGTGCGGAGCATGCAGGCGCATAGGGGTAAGGGGGTATTGCCCCCAGCTGAAGGGTCAGTTAGACAGGTACTGTCCGGCGATTTTGAGATGACGGAACTTTTTTTCATAACTTTTTAGTCAAAAGCAGTACTTTTTACCCAAAAGTGACGAAAATTGATCAATTTCTGTATTTTTAGCGTTGTGAAATTAATTCGAAAAGACGTTTTATAGACTATTTTGACCACTTTAGTCATATAAACAACAAACAATTCGTGATCGTTACATTAACTGTATTGGATTTCTGAGATTCCTTGTGCATCTATGATGCAGCCATTTTTTCGATGTTACGTTTTTAAGAACTGTGGCGACAAATTAAGATGACAAAAACTTCCGAGAATCTCTAGTTTAGGAGTGACAATTTCATACAGCAATAATTGAATATTTTCTGTCTGGAAAAATAGTATTTCTTACCTCTTATAATACGGAATAGGTACTGGCATAAAATCAATAAGAAGACGAGTAAATCGAGGGAGCAATCCTTAACGAATAAATGAGCGATTGTAAAATATTAAAAGACAAAACGTAATTTAACTGCACCTCCGTGTCTACACATGGGCGTGATGGGGGAAGGTTTGGTGGGGGGACTTTGAACACCCAAGAATCCGGTAGACCCCCTCCCAAAAATCAATATACTCCCTGAATTGAATTTTAGGTGCTATTCCCAGCAATTCTACCTCATCGAAACCCCCAGAATGTACGGCTTTGTGCAGCATTGAGGCATAAAAGTCCAGTACAATGATCACAAAGTTATTAATTAGCATGAGTGTTTCTTGAAGTAGCTAGTATTAACATTAGCTGTTTAAAGGGATTTTTTTATAAGTGCAGATTACATGTATTGCTAGCGCACATGGGCGTGTGAGTCTGGGTCGTCTAGACACCCTCCCAAAATCGATAGACTCCAGAGTTTGATTTTTCTTCTGTTTTTGGCGAAGTCGCCCCATCGCTTCCCAGAATATGTCTACTGTACATCTATGAACACTATTCACCATCACGGATCCACAGGATCGCCGGTCTAAGTGGGGCAAGCTGGCCTCTATGGAATCGTTAGCAGAGAGCTTTGCTATCTAAAATAGCCGTATGGAAAAAATCTTTGCATAAATTTAGCCGTTATTGACTGTTTTGGTCAACTCCAAGCACTTTTATAGACAAATTATAATTGCTTTTTGTTTAAGCTTATTTTGCCTTATTCTTGTCATAAATTTTCACCCATGTGTGAGTTAGACGTCCCCGAACCTCACGCGCTTGTCTGGTCATCATCATAGATGCACAGTATAGCCGATCAGTGGGGAGGAAGTCAATCGGTCTAAGGGGGTCAACAATTTGGATGTTTAAGCCAGAAAGACAAATAAGGATTGTATACATGCGAAAATGGCTTTAAAACTAAGCTTACCACCGTTTCTGATCAATTCGAAGCATTTTTGAAGAAAATTTTTAATTTTCATCCGGCCTTCATTTAGCTTCATTTTCCCTTAAAAATTTCTTATTTATTGATTCTAGGATGTCTGACTGGATCTCTCCTGAATCCCTCTACGTGCATTTCTGGTCATCATTACTTTACGACCATAGATGCACAGCGTGACCGATCTGCGGCGGGTCAACCAGTCTGCAAAAAGTCAAAAAATAAAGCTTATTTCGGCCAAAATGACCTAAAATACCGGTATAAATGCTTAAATGGCGTTAAAACAACGTTATTACACAGTTTCTCATCGATTTGAAGCACTTTTGGAGAAAATTTCCAATTTTCAACCGTTTTTGACCTTGATTTTGATTCGTTTTCTCAACAAAATTTCCCATGTTTCCATTTTGGGGGGAATCAGAACCCCAGCAAATCCCCCGCACGTGCATGTCTGTTTACGACACACGGAGGGGCAGTTATGTTACATTTTGTCTTTTAATTTTTTTTACAATTTATGAAATATTTATAGTGTTTTTCCTTGCTGCAGCCTAACGCGACGATGTCCAAAGAAAAAGATGTCTCTCAATAACCAGTATTGCGAAATCTTAATAGTTCTGGTAACAATACTAGATAATTTGCCAAAATACCGCAGAAGAGAGCATGCAGCTGACAATGTTTTCCGTAACTTATAAGCGACTGCCTTCACGTTTGCTGAATGCTTATAGGGTTTAACAAACATTTAGAAGTCAGTTATTACAGCAGTATGGCCCTGACTTAATTAGAGGCCAAAAATACACTTTCTCTAAAATTAATATGATACCAAATGCCCGTTATGAGTAACTTGTAAGAATGATTTTGGAAAAATTTTCACTATAGCGCTAGAATAGATAGCCAATATAGCTATTGCAAAAGACTAAATTTTGTTGGATGCAGACGAATAAACTTTACGTATAAAAATGTAAATAATTTTGAAAAAATTTATTACATTCAAAAAATAAAATTCAAATATATAAATAAAAATAGTAAAATGTAAACAAGTATATGCGAACAAATACTTATCATCTTGGGGGGGGGCTTTGTTTTAACGAAATTCATGTCTACGCACAAAAAAATCAAAAGAGAAAAGATGATAGGGAGTATAAGAAACAAAAACTTCCAACTTCGAATTAGCATTATGGAGTATTAAAATATTCAATTCAGGAGCTGTGCAAGCAGTATAAACTGTCACTTGATTTTTAGAGAGTAAGATAAAGTGGCAGTGCCCGAAGTAAGGTTAAAAAAGAGGCTAATTCAAGCCATTCAACAACATCACGTGTTCGCATTAGATAAAAAGATCCAACTAAAATTTAAGCAATTCGTCATTAAAAACGGAATGAACACAGGAATTTTTGGCGAATATGTGTACTAAACCAAATTCAGCAAATGATACACCTTTCGGTAGACCTCGATGAGACGATCATTTAAAAAAAATTTTGCGTGGGTCTCATTCCAGTCAAGAGTTACAGCCATTTGAAGTTTCAATCTCTATACATCGACCTAAGCATCTATACAATGACCTGAGCGGGAGCGACCTCGACCTAAGCAGCTTAGAACACCTTTTCAGGTATACTAAGCCTAAGCCTAAGTATATTAGAAGCAAAAACTTAGATTTTCCTATATCTTATCAAGTTGGTAATATGAAATCTTTAAACGACAGTAACTCCATCAATAATGCCGACCCACTCCTAATTTTTTTTTACTTAAATCAGCTCCAGAATCTCTATCGATTGATGTACTGCTTGCAACTTACGTTTTTTTCGATTTTCCGATGTTTTTTCATATAGTCTCCCCTTGATAATCTGATATCTTTAAACGACAGTAAATCCATCAATAATGCCGACCCACTCAAATTTTTTTTTTACTGAAATCAGCTCCAGAAACTCTATCGATTGATGTACTGCTTGCAACTTTTCGTTTGGCACACATATTCGCCAGTTTAGCCGAACACATCCTTATACCATTGTCCTAATTCTCGCTCTCCTCCCTTTCTTAACCGAAGATTCAGCCGCATGAAGGCGATTGGTTAAAAAGCGTCAATGTCTACAGTACACTCACTTACCCTCGGATAGGAAATTACACAAGGTATTGCTTTTGCAATAGTTTCTTATGGCTTCTCGCATTGCCGAGGCTTGGGCATGTTGACTTAAGCAGCCTGTCAAGCTAAAATAAAATCTAAAATCGAAAAATCACGTTCGAACTACACCTCTAGCTGAAGACCAGAATAAGCGTAAGCCGACAACTTCGCTTCTTGTAAAGTGAAATTCGGATAATGCAAACTGTTCTTGTAAATCGATCAGCTTTGAATAACTGATTGCTCTTGCATGCAGAAATGTCTTTCCAAGAAAAAGTCTGCCTGCAACAGACTTTTATCGGATAACGAAGTACACACTACGTTTTTACCGAAAGAGTAGTCTAGAACCCTGGTTCAGAATAATTGATTATAATGACCCGAACGTGGTCCTGAAACACAGGTACGACGGGTCGCTCTAAAAACATGTTAGCTGCGTAATAGTCTGTTCCATACAAGTTTGATCATAATTTTTAAGCGTTTCTCCGACAATAAGCTGACAGATTGCGATTATAGCATTATGTTTGATTATCGTAATCCTCGGCTTACTGCGGTTGAAAATTCCTAACATTTATGCACGAAGTTACGAAGTTATAAGAAAAAGACTATATATACTTATTGCCGCAAAGCAAATCTTATTCGTTAACCCAAGCCAATATTTGATAAACTATTATGCGGTGTAATGTACTTTGCAGCGCAATGCAAACTGACTTAAAGCGTCTGAAACACGTTTCTTGAGAATGCATTTTGCGACATATTTTAAATCATAGGAGTTCAATGTTAATTAAATATAAACCGATGTCAACCAAACGAAATCAACAAACGCGACTTTTTTATATAGTATTTTTGAAAAGCTGATTTAGAGAAATTGATAATTTCGATTAGCGCCTCTCTTGACTTTATTTATTCTTTGTAAGTTTTTTGACTATTTATTTTAATAATTTTAATAATTTTGGCTGAATCCGATCCTGGGGGGGGGCACGCCGCCAGTTCTGACCGGAGCGACTCGAGCAAACAAATTAGTGACCCGAGCGCTCACTTAAGTAAACAAAAGTGCGCAATTAATTATACTGGGCTGACCTCGTCGGTAGATCAATTATGCGTCTGGTACTTACAGTAATGCGCCCGACTAGGGAAGCATTTTGTTAAACACAGTTTTTTTACAGAGCGGAAATCAAATTTTGAAGTTTAGTTTTTCGAGCTCCTCGTGAAAAATGGAGCAAGAAAATATATAATTTGACGACATTTCATTCACTCTGGAAAAAGTTGACTGATTTCCAATGTGAGAGCACTAATAAAATGCAGTTTTGTAAGTAGCGTTCTATTTCTCGGAACGGGCACATATTTTGAATTTTATTTTGAATTTTTTCGCATGTTGATTTATAAATATTCCAGAAAACATACGGCGTCTCATAGGCGTAGCCAGAGGGAGGGCATGGAGGCACATTCCCCCCCCTCCCCGAAATTTTTTCAGAAATATTGTTGATTTCTCTGTTGCAATGATGTGTGTCCAGAAAACTGAGTTTAAAAAGGCAAAAACGTCAAAATTTTTCGGCGCTTCGCGCCGAGTCATTATTCTTTATTGTTATATAGATCTAATGGATTAAAAAGCTTGAATCAGCTAAAATAATCCAGCACTTCACATCACTTCAGTAATTTAAAGCATTATTTGTTCGTTGATTGAATTTGCGCATGCTTGTTGAGCATAATAATAGTAAAAGTGCGAAAATGATTAAGTACCAGTTTGTCTATTCTCTGCTTTGTTTGTCTTTTGTGTACCAGTTTGTCTATTCTTTAATTTGTTTGTCTTTCTTTACAAGGTCACATCATCCTATTTTAAATGAAAGGAATGGCCAAATTTTCTTATGTTTTTGCGCATTTTCTGTTTTTCTTGAACAAGGCCACGAATGGGCCTGAAAACGGTAAGAACAAAATTTTCATTGATACATTTTTCTATATCTTATTGGCAGCGACCCGTTGCTGCGCTATGTAATTAGCAGAGGTCAAAAAACGCATTTCAGCTCAGAAGTTTTGTGCAATAAAGTTCATCAATTTCAAGTATTTTTGGGCTTGCTTGATTCAGAACCGAGATTTGGCCGATTTTGCGAAAATTTTAACGTAACTATTTAAGATTAAAATGCTTTTTTTACAAAATTTTCCGGGACTCTGCCCCGGACTTCGCTGGGAACGCTTGAGCGCGCCATTCCAGACCCCCGCAGCCGTAAAATCTCGTTGTACATGTGCAACGAGATTCTAGGGAGAACAAGCCAGGTAAAATAGTTAGGAATTTCTAAAACTTTCCGTCGTTTCCCGCCGGCATTAATTTGTTTTTTTTGTATTATTTAAGCGGTATAAATTGAGTCTAAAGTGCAAAAACGTCAAAATTTTGCGGCGCATAGCGCCGCCAGTTACTGTTCTTTCTTTTTGTAAAGCTCCAGCATTGCGTCTAAAAGCTTGAATCACTCAAAATATCTCCAGACAAAGTTAGTAATTCGCAGTTTTCTTGTTAGAAGCTTGAAGTGTCAAAATTGTTTTGTACAAATTTGAAAATTTTCTGCTCTGTCAGACTATTAGTATTCACAGAGCTACAAAATTTTAAGAGCGGTAAAAAATGACTAAATTTCTCGGCCCTTTGCGCCACTTATAATTTCCTAAATGTTTGTCAATAGAAAGGCCGTAAATTCTACATGAAAACGTAGAAATTCCAAAAATTTTCGACACTTCGAGCCGCTTTACACTTGTTGTATTTTTGATCGTCAGAAAGCCATAAATTAGCATCAGTGTTTTTTCGTATTCAGCAAAGATTTTTCCTGATGTACAAAGACTTTTTGGGACTGTCTTTGTACAGATACAAGGATTTTTGGGAAGACAAAAATTGCAAAAAAGGTCTAAAATTCGTAAAATTTTCGGCGCTAATGAGTAATTGTGTATTCTATATATCTTTATACTGGCAGAAATTGCATTTCAAAAGGAAAAATGTCAAATTTTTCGGCGCTTCGCGCCGTTTTAAGACGATTATTAGTGATTTTTGCCCTTAGAGACCCGGAAATCAGCTAAAATATACTTCCAAAAGTCGAACAACTGTTTTTACCACCCTAAAATCGCTATCGTACCATATAATAGTACTCAAAAATTTGTGTCTACAAAATGAACAAAGACCTTTGAGGACCATCTTCGTACATGTACAAACGGAACTTGTACAAAAAAAAAACACTGGGCTACACTACTAAAGGTCGAAAAACTCAGTTTTACTATACATAACGTTACTGGCATTCAATGCGAAAGTAGTCTTAAAAAATTTTTGTTCATGCCCCCCCGAACAAAATCCTGGCTACGCCTCTGCGGCGTCTTATGAAGGGTTTCTGATCGAATGGATCTGGCGCAGCAAGTTTGACTCGATGGAGCGATTGTTCAACGATTTTTGCGATGCGTGTGCTTCTATGTAAAATGTTCGTTGACAAATCATGGTAGTTTTTCATGTTGACGCTGTTGGCTCAGTATTATTTTGAAATATTCAACTTTTATGGACAAAATTAATATCAAGTGCTCTCAAAATTCAAAATAAGTCAACTTTTTCCAGAGTGAATGAAATGTTGTAATATTTTATATTTTCTTGCTCCATTTTTCACGATGAGCTTTAGAAAATAAACTTTAAAATTTGATTTCCGCTCTGTAAAAAAATTGTGTTCAACAAAATGCTTCCCTAGTCGGGCGCATTACTGTAAGTACCAGGCGCATAATTGGTCGACCGACGAGGTCAGCCCAGTAAATTAATTGCGCACTTTTGTTTACTTAAGTGAGCGCTCGGATCGCTAATTTGTTTGCTCGAGTCGCTCCGGTCAGAACTGGCGGCGTGCCCCCCCAGGATCGGATTCAGCTATAATTTTTTTCTAACTAACAATTTTAAACAAAATTTATTTTTCTTATTAATTTGATGAAATTTTTGAAACTATCCGAAAAAGGGATAGCGTTTTCGCTCCAATTCATGAACAATCGATTCTACCTTCGACTCATCGTTTAAACGCTTCTGGCTTCCAGCCAACCTCTCCATAATGTATTTGGACCGATTTTTACTCGTAATAATGCCACTAAACGTTAATTTTGGCGCAGTGATGCTACTGTTGCCAATTTTGATCGTGAAAAGTGAAAATAATCGACAATGAATAAAAGTTGTAAAACTGACAAAATATGCATACAAGATGGTCCCAAAAAGTGACGCACGCAGATCGAACATAACTTTTGCACCATGTACCTTACATAGCATCCAAAGTATCGAATCGGTTCAGCAGTTTATGAGTTTCAAAGTATATCATGCAGTCCTTATTGCAGTACTTTTTCAAACTACGCTAATTTTCGCATTAGAAACTTATTCACCATATGTTAATTTTGGATTTTTCCATGCTTCCAAAAGTAATCACCGAATTTTCCATTAAAACTTTTTTATCTATCAGATTTATTACGTTTTTTGTTTAAGTAGACAAATGAAGTATCCTTAGAACAAATTACATCTTTTAGGAGACCCAAATAAATAAAGTGAGCAAAAGCTGATTACATTGATTAAAAAACATAGAAAATGAATAAGAAAATATTAAAAATAAAATTTGAAGTCGTAAACTGAAAGTATATGCCTTAAAAAAGTATGAAGGGTGCTCTATACTTCGACTGTGTAAAATAAAAAGGATACCGGCCCACCACCCGATTTTTGTCCAGCAAATCAAAAACATATAATATAGACAAATTTCATATAGATTAGACAAAAAACAAACCATATCAAATTTACGGCTGACGAGAATTAGAGACTCTTGGTTGCAAATCTGAAAATAAGAAGAAGGTTATTTAATAAAATTGTCACTTAAAGTCAAAAAAATCTTTGAGAAACCTAAGAAATTTCTCCTGATGAGAGAAACAACCGTGACATGTTCCCGAGCGAGCGGTAAATAATATGACCTTGTCGAAGGCGTGTTTGGCAGAAAATATCACAAATTAAGTGTATTTTAAATAGATGGATTGAAAAAACGCGCAGCATTTTTCAGATTCTAATTCTGGGAGCAGGATAGAGGTCGTTATCGGCACGGCAGTCGGTTGGCGCTAGTTAAGATGGCCGGTTGAAGTCTGAGTGTATAGAAAAGTATGGAAGGTACGCATGCAGAGTAAATAAAAATTAGTATTCGATCGCTTCATACATCTTTTTCTAAAAAGTTTATAAAGTGTAAAGTAACTCACTTCAGTTGCTCGATTTTACGCTTTACACGATTGCTTGAGATCATTTCAGTCAGTGAACATAATTGTAGCTTTCTTTGATCATTTTGCACAAATATCTAGGTGCAAAGAAATTTATACACAAATTAATTTAATTAAAATTAAACTCATAAAACGCTCTAGAGCAGATCTTGTTGATATTTTAAGAGCTTTAAAATTAAAACTGATAGTGACAAGTACGTAGTACTTACATGCAAAATTACGATCTGTGCATATTGAACTCTAAATACTACTTTTTTGTAAAGCTATGCTTCATTTTTCGTTTTTTGAAATATGTCCTCAGACTTTAAGAGTCAATGTCTGTAAGAATCACTTTGCTGTAATAGTGACTTACGTAAGCAAGAAAATAATTTTTCTTTGTTTTACCATATATTACACAACTTTTTATGCTGATTCCGAATCTGAAAATTGTTTTACACAAGAATGACTTTTTGTTGACTTATAGGAGTGTAAAGTGTGAAAAATCGGAATATGTGCCGAATTTCATATGTTGATTAATATTTTCCAGAATAATTAACATTTTTCGATGCAGTTTTTTTAAATTACAGAAGATTAAATGGGCTTTAAAAAAATAATAAGTTTGTTTACCGGGTCATCCCACGGGATACAGCAGTCAATAAAAGTCAAAAATATGAATTTTTGCACTTGCAACATTTTTACTTTTTTAGCCATAAGTCCAGAGTGGTCATACAGAATCAAACCTTATTTCACCGCAATATGTGCCAACTATGTACCTGTTTTTGTGTGAAAAATGTAGGATATGTGATGGATAGTTATTGACCACTTCTGACAAACATGAAATTAACTCATGTGTCCAAATTTCAAAAATGATACATTTGTGCAATAAAAAATTTAACGTTTCGATCTATAACTTCAGAACTGTAAAACATTGTGCAACTGCATTATACCACAGCTTGTACCATCTATGTGCCTAAGTGCTTGCAAAAGATCAAGCGTATACCTTAACTGGTTGTTGACCATTTCTGACAAACGGTAACTGAACTCAATTGGTCTAAGTCGAAAAAAACATACATGTGTGGTACAAATAACTGTCCTTTTGGAGCTGCAATTCGGAAAATAAAATTCATCTAGTGGCCACATTAAAGCACAATTTGCACTATCTATGTGCCTAATTATATGCAAGAATCTATCCATATATGTTTGATATTTACTGACCATTTGTGGACAATGTGAACTTAGCTCCATTGGTCGAAATCAAAAAGTCACACATTGGTGCTTCAAAAAATTTTTCTTTCGGCTCTGTAACTCAAGAATTGGGTCACATCTTTTAACCGCAATACACCACAGTCTCTACCATATATGTCCCTAATCGTACACAAAAAATCATCTGCATATGTTGCGTACTTTTCTATCAGCCATATTTCACAAGTGTGAACTTAACCTAATCGGTCAAAGTGAAAAAAATGCATGCTTTTGTTTCAAATAATTTTATTTTCTATTTCTGACGATAAGTAAAATCTATCTGGTGACCATACTACGCCACGGTTCGCACTATCTATTTGCCCTAATTGCATGCAAAAATTCATACATATGTGTTGGATTATATTTATTTATTATTTTTACCTGTATAAAATTCTAACATAAAGGAATATGTTTTATATCGTCAAAATTCAATTGTCAAAACATTCTGAATGAATCAATGTGTCTTCAACGTCATGTGCCTCATCATCTAGATTTGGGTCTGGTTGGAAAAAATCTTCTAAGCAGTCATCTTCATCAGCTTCAGTTGAGACAATTGCTTCTCTTTTTCGTGCTTCCCGCGACCAAAATCCTGCAATTTGCTGCCATGATAAAAACTCACATTGCTTGAATTGGGGCAATCTTCGCATTTCAGTTGCAGTCTCCCTTGGATCGCACTTTCTTCGAGTCTTAATCCGATCATCAAATTTTTTAAGCAAATATTGGCGCTGGTTTTCTGTGAATGCTTTACAAGATCTTTTTTGCCTTAAAGCCCAGCCAGTTGGTAATCTTTGGATTGAATCATCATCTGCATACATCTCCCAGAATTACTGCAAAACTTTATTTAGACTTGGAAGCCGAGGCATTAGCTGCCAATTTTCTATTTGTTTCTTGTACATTGCAATAGCTGCATCACGCAATGTCAGTCGCTCAGGCTGAAACTAGTGATTTGCTAATTCCATGTGATTTTCAAGGGATCGATGTCTTTGAAATGATTTCACGCAACCAGGAACAGTACAAGTAAACAGTTGCAAAGATCTTGCTGAGCTGTCTTCTTCTGGTAAAACTGGCACAAATGTTGCTGTTGACTGGTTCCTTGTCATGGGCTCTTCTAGGATGGGTTGCCAGATAGTCCTGGGATCAATTTCTCCTGGCTGTTTTCCTTGATGTATGATATTCTTGACAAATGATGATGTTCCATCTTTTTCAATTCACGAGCTTTTGGATACGTGGCTCCAGACTCAATACGATACGATTTCTATGCTCGAATTTCATCATTTTCAAACAGAAAATTGTTCAACAAGTTAATGTTGTTCATTTTAGTAGCACTCTTTCTTCCTTGCACCTTTCACACCACCATATGATGAAATGCAGTTGATAAATTCTTCTGCTGTGGTGCATTTATGATTTTCATCAATGAATGGCTTTACTTTCCGTTTTATAACAGCTGCAGCACGGTCACAATCACCTTTTCCAGATTGTTGGTCACTAAAATTCCACCCTTTCACAGTTATTCCAGGACTCGTGATTCTCATCATAGATAACAACGTATTGGCTGAGTGTAACAGCAGCAGCACGGTCACAATCACCTTTTCCAGATTGTGGGTCACTAAAATCCCACCTTTTCACAGTTATTCCAGTGACTTGTGATATTCTCATCACAGATGACAACGTATTGGCTGAGTGGTAGCATGCTGCATTGTCTGAGCGAAGAAAAGCATTTGATACATCTGGTGCTTCTTGCTTGATCATTCGAAGCAAGTTTTCCAATATTGCAGTGACAGCATAACTATCTTGTGGTGATGGGTCCAGCACATGCGCGAACATTCTTCTGATAAATTAACCATTTTTATATTTCTCTAAAATGACAGCAATATGCCAGAGGATCCCCTTCTTTCCAAACCACATTGTTTGATCTTCTCTGCCACTTCGAGGCAGCCATTTCATTGCCCAGTCGATAGTGATGTAAATATCACTAGATGTCATTTGAGCCAAGACATCAGTTCTTGCCTTATCCTGATGGACAGTACGAATTTGCTGTTTTTTCCATTCGAAAATGGCTTCCTGGGCATTTTAGGCAAGGAACGATAACCATACATGGGCAGCAAGCAAATTCTGGGGGAGTGCAAGATTTTTTGAAGGTCAAAAATGGCCTTAAAAATGGTGGTATGGCGATAAAAACACCATTTTTCGACGTTTCTCATCAAGCACTATCCATTGGCATCAAAAAATTGCGAAAAAAACAAAAAAAATTTCAAAAATTGAATTCAGGGGGTGGTGGTATTTTGATTTTTGGGGATGGGTATTCTGGTTTCTGGGGGATGCATACCCCCAAACCCCCCACGCCCATGTGTGACGACAACTCTTGTTTCAAAGTTTGTTCAATTTGGACACTTTGAAGCCGTTGATTCAGATCTTTCAAGGTTTTCTTTAATTCTTCACACCACAGTATAGTTCATGTGTATGTGGACAAACATTTGAAAATTCTGAGCACAAATGCGTGATTTCTTCGATTTTGAACAATGGAGGTAAGTTTACTTTCCAAAAAATGGTCAATAAATATCAAACGTATATGGATGGATTTTTGCATATAATTAGGCAAATAGATAATGCAAATTGTGGTGTAATGTAGCCACAAGATGAATTTTATTTTTTTGAATTACAGCTCAAAATGAAAGTTATTTGTACCACACATGTATGATTTTTTCGACTTTGACCAATTGAGTTTAATTACCGTTTGTCAGAAATGGTCAACAACCAGTTAAGGTATAAGCATGATCTTTTGCAAGCACTTAGGCACATAGATGGTACAAGTTCTGGTATAATGCACTCGCACAATGTTTTACAGTTCTGGAGTTATTGATCGAAACGTTAAATTTTTTATAGCACAAATGTATTATTTTTGAAATTTGAACACATGAGTTAATTTCACGTTTGTCAAAAGTGGTAAATAACTATCCATCACATATCCTACATTTTTTACACAGAAATGGGTCCATAGGTGGCACATATTGTGGTGAAATAAGGTTCGATTCTATATGACTCCTCTGGACTTATGGCTAAAAAAGTAAAAATGCTGCAAGTGCAAAAATTCATATTTTTGACCTTTATTGACTACTGTATACCGTAGGATGAACCGGTAAACAAACTTTTTATACTTTTTGTAAAGCCCATTCCATCTTCTGTAACTTAAAGGAAATTGCATTGAAAAATGTTAATTATTCTGGAAAATATTAATCAACATATGAAATTCAGCACATATTCCGATTTTTCACACTTTACTCCCCTATAAGTCAGCAAAAAATCATTTTTGTGTAAAACGGTTTTCAGATTCGGAATCAGCGTAAAAATTTGTGTAATATATGTTAAAATTAAGGAAAATAATTTTTTTACTTACGTAAGGTTCAGGTGGTCCTTACAGAAACCGACTCTTAAGTCTTAATTCTTGAGTCGCAAGGCTTAATATACAAGAAAATTAAGGGCATAGAGCTATAGCAAATTAGTTCCTCCAGCATGAGCACGCTTATTCGTATTATTTTTTTCATAGTAAGTTCTTTCAAAATTTTAAATTTTCCAGAATTTCCTACATCTGCTTTTGTTTTTTTTAGTATTTATTTCTCACTCATTTCATGACGTTACTTTTACATAGGCTCTTGCCCCACGTAAAGCAATTAATTACTCATACGTTTTTGTTGGCATGCTATTTCTCGTGCCTTTTTATATGTTCGGTTCCTCCCTTTCATCCTTTTATATTTTATTTTGTTATTTATACTTTTTTGAATTTTGAAATTAGAATTATTAATAATATCTCTGCTGATCTTTTTGTCCGTTTTTTTCCAATTCTGCGATTTATATGACTTCATTCAGTATTCAGAGAACAAATTTGTATTATTTGAATTTTTTTATAAATACTCTTGAATCTTTGCATGAAACTTTTCAATCAGAATTATTTTTAAACGAATCTCGACCGATTTCACTACTTTATTGGCAATTTTTAGTCGAATCTATTGAAATTTCGCGTGAACAAGACCTAAATTATTATTCTGAATCTGTTAATTTCTCGTGATAATTAATAAATTATAAATTAAAGAAAGAATATAAGCAATTTATAAGCGCAAACTAAGACGAATTTTTATAGGCCATGAAAATATTAGCAAAGTAAGAAATAATAGCAAAAAAACTATGTTGGCGAAAAATTTGATTCCTAAAACGACGTCGACAATCGGATAGAAAATTATGAAGTTATGTAAATTTATCATAATTTATTCGATATATTTAGTTATACATTTAATTTATTGAATAAAAATTGATTTTTAGATATCTAAATTAAATAAACTATTGAAATTCTAGTCAGACTTAAAATTGATATTTTCTAATAGTATGTAGTCTAAATATTTATAGAAAATCACAAATGCGCAAGTTATTAGTAAAATTCGCAATTTAAGCGCGCATAGGGACGCGTAGGGAAGAGAAATTAAAGCACCAGAATCCGACAAAACTTCAAAATCATAATTTTGACCATTTATCCGCGATTTTCGCCACATGAAACCCAAGAATTTGGTTGCTGCTAATATATAGTTCTGAATAATTAGAGAAATCTACAAGTATCCGTAGTTTAAAAACAGATTAATCTAAATTCTTCGGTGTCGAAAAATGACTTTTGTGTACTCGAAAATAATTACAAAAACTTTTACGAAATTTTGTTATTTACTTTATTATTTTATCGAATTTTTTCATTGACTACGAAAATGGGACTACAATTTCAATGATAATTATTTATTGTTATTCGCCTCAATTTATCGCGTGCTTTCATAGGCTTATACGATTTCCTCATCCACGAATTTACTATCCACTTTTCGGAATAAATTACTAGCCAGCTTTCAATTTTCGACGGAACATTGTAAGTAATTTTTTGTCACTCTTACGTTTAAATTTTAAGTCGATCTACATTAGCTTTTATTTTAATTTTTGGTGATTTAACATGATAAATTAATTAATTTAATCAAATAATTAAATCAGGTTAAATAAAGAAGTTGATAATAATAATTCATTAATCAAATTTAATAATCAGAGTTTATCATATTAAGCAAATCCCGTTCTTGTTAGAAATGATGCTTTTTAATAAACAACGGGCCAGGAAATCAAGTAATCAGTCACGCTTGTCCTTTTAAGCCTAATTTGGTGCTGCCTATTAATTCGCTTCCTAATTATATCGAACTCAGGTGCCTAATTATGTTCAAGAAAACTTATAAAAGGTTTGTAATATACGGGCTGAGTTTAACTCTGTTATTCTTAACAATTTAGGAAAATCAGTAACTTATCTAACAGTACGATAAAGTATGAACCTGAAAAGTGCTATATGATTTATAATGTTGGCTAACCTCCCGCAGGCTTTCTGTTTTTTATAATTCTAATGAAACTTCAAGGTTCGTTTTATCTGTTTGATTTGCTTACTGATGCACTTTGATCCAATGACTTAGCAAAAAAATCTAAATTAGAGCTCTGGAAACGCTATTTTGTAGAAATTATATCTTCATTTGTCATTCTGTTTCAGGCGAGAACACTCGAGATAGGGGCTGTAAGAAACGGGGTCAGATAAATGTAAAAATGAAAACTTAGTCCAACAAATTTCATCGTTCAGTAAGTCATAAAAATAAAACAAAGAACTAGATAACTGATTTCGAATCGAAAAACGGGAAAATTAATACAAAAATAAATTAATAAAAATTAGTAGATGAAACTGTAAAAGTAGATGTTTAAATAAAAAAAATGTGCATAATTTACTATCTGGGTTTTTTATGTTATGTAAAATGTACTGTTTTTGTGTTAATACACAAAACTGAGGCAAAACGAGGAGTAAGCATATGAAGGAATTTTATTTGCGAACGTTTAATGCTTAACTTATAATTATTTGCTAAATCGTTGAAATTAAGCCAAGCTACTCCACACTGGAGCGGTTAAAGATAGCAATATGATTTGATTGTAGAGGCCGCATTCTATTAGATTCGAAGAAGGTTTCGAATCGGACTATTTTAAGGCAAGCTCTCGACATTCGTAAACTTTTTAATTTTAATTTTGTTCGCTATTAAATCAAAAAAGTTGCAAAGCTTGTAATAGAACACAACTCTGCAAAGATAAGTAGAAAATATTGCATGTATAATATGACAAAAAATTTAATTACTGTAATGAAAATGCAACCGACGTAATAGAGCAGGAAAAAGGCTCAAGTGTAAAATACGTAATCGCCGTTAATTTCCAGGCCACAGATTCGAACTCAAAAAACGAAAAATTGTTGAGCTTCTATCTTAAACTCAAAAAAGGTTAATTTCTGAGTGAATAGTAGAAAAATCGACTCAGTCCACGAAAATAAATCATACTAATAATATACATATAGCGAGAAACAGACCTGACAGAACGTAAACAAAAGTAATTTGTGAAAAAATATAGAAATATAGATTAAAACAAAACTTTGCAAATAATCACGTGATTAAGCGAAACTAGGAAGAATCTCGAAGTAAACTTAAATTATTCGCATTTTCAAATTTATGTTGTTGGAGTGGGACAAGGTCAATTATTAGGATTGCATAATAGGTTAGCAGCACCATCAGACTTCTGGGGAGAGCGAGATTTTCCTAAGATTCAAAAATGTTGTCAAAAATGGTGGTTAGGCGAAAAAACACCATTTTTCAATGTTTCTCTCTCTTCGAGCACTATCCATTGGCATCAATAAATAGCGAAAAATTTCAAAAATTGAATTTGGGGGTTGGGGGTATTATGGTTTTGAGTCGGGGGAAGGGTATTTGGCGTTCTGGGGGTTGGGTGTATACCCCTTTAAGTCCCTGACGCCCATGTGTGGAGGTCATCCCTATCCGCTCTTTAAATTTTCAAAAGTGAAAACAGATGAGCACACCAAAGTTTACTGACACTAGAGAAACCGACCATTAATGAAGAATCGAATTTGATAAAAGGCATAATTAAAGCCAAAATAGCTGAAAGTCGATCGTTTTAAATATATATGTATCCTGAAACGTTCTGCAAACTGCAAATTCATTTACTTTAGTTGCGTGGTTTTACTTTTAACACCGCTTTTCAAGGTCACATCGCCAGTTCAAACCACACCTGGGCGTAGAGAGGGGATTTGGGGGGGATAGGCAGCCCTCGAGCAACCATAAGATTTTCCCAGAAACCGAAATGCCCCTCCAGATATCAATTTTTGAAATTTTTCTTTATTTTTTCAGCAATTTTTTGATGCCAATGGATAGTCCTCGAGGAGGAACGTTGAAAAATCGTGTTTGTTTAGCCATACCACCAATTTTTAAGGCTATTTTTCGACCTTTGAAAAATCTGGCAGCTCTCCTCCAGAATTTTGGTGCTGCCCATCTATGGTTCGGACTGATCCAAAGAAAGAATCATTTTGTTGGATTTAATTTCCATTTCTCTTATACAATTGCATTAAAAATTTTCATTTGAGTACAATTTAATTATTCAAAATATTTTTTTACGATTCTACAATAATTTAACAATTTATTCGATTGGTCATTTGTAATTCAAAATATTTATCAGTTCGAGTAGAGTATAACGTAAAATTCTATTTTTCGGTTTTTAATTTTTCTCGACGATCGAATTATAAATTAAGTCATAAATAGAAATAGGAGCAAAGTGAAAAGCAAAGATTCTTTGAAAGAAATTCTAAGATTACAAATATTTTTGAAAAATTAAAAGAAGGAAAAGCTAAAAAAATCAATGAAAAATTACTAAATATAGTATTTCAAAAATTGATCACAAATTACTCAAAAACTCGGCCACATTCATTTAGTGAATTCCGCTGAAATCAAAATGTGACGTGTCCACACGCGCTAAATTGATTCAATTCTGTCATTTAAAATTAAAAGGCTGGCGATATCCGATTTAATAATAATGCAGAATTTCTATTAAGTACGAAGATTCTAGGCAGAGATACATAGATCAATTTTTGGTAATCAAATGGCGAACTTCTAACGATTTTTAGCTTTTTTAAGCAATTTTAAGTAAAGACATGGGATAATGAATAGGGCTGTTTACATAAGATCAACTACGCCTTCAATAAAAAATCGGTGTTTTTTCTAATTATTCATTCACTTCGCATTTCGTTTGTCTTTGAGGTCAAAAATACAAATAATCACCTTAGGGTGACAACAACAATTAAAATCACCATAAAATTCTGCTGCATGACGCGCACATGTTTGGATGAAAATATACATTTACGTTTTTCCTGTATTTTGTAGTCGAACAGCTATGTTCTAAAATTGCGTTGGGATTAAAAATAAATTTAGTTTTGTGTGCTTGCACATGAATTTTACATTTACATCGCGTCGCTTCTGAGCAGTAGCAGCAAGGCTTAAAATTTCTAGCTATAAATCATCTAAATGAACCAGAATTTACGCATCCGGTCTTTCTGACTTAAGCGAACATTGTCTTTTATAAAGCTTATGATAATAAATATTATGCAAATATTGTATAAATATTATAAATCTAAATTTTATATGCATATAATATTGCTTATGGCAGAATTGTTAGCCATTATTATCAATTTGGCATATTTTTCCACATTTTCACACATATATTCTCGTTTGTGGCTATGTCTCCTGATTATGAATAATAGAATTTGTAATACCGAATTTTAAAAATTCAAGTGAAAGCTCTCATAAATGCTTTATACTTTTTATAAGTCTAAAAACTTGTGGATCAATTCTTGCCACTTCGATACGACTGATGACAAGATTCAATCTGACGTTTCTAAAACTTTTATTAAGTTTACAATTTCACACCATTTTGTTTTTATTTTTCTTTACTCGGACAAATCAGACAAACTATTATAAATATTCGAAAAAGCAATCCATATTAACTTCAGTGATTGAATACGAAAGTCTATTTTTAATTTGCCGCCTTGCAATTTATGGCATGCAATACGGAACTCATGCTACGTCCGTTGATTTTGACTACAGAAAGGCGATAAATAATCGAGAAAAAATCAATAAAATTTCAAAATAATCAAATCCAGAAATTTATAATTATCAAATTAAGTAAAGCATGCGATAGCATGCTCAAATTTGTCAAACTAGTGAGAAAATATTTAACGCTGTGAATTCATTGCAACATTCTATACAGGTTTCGCTGCACGTGACCGCTTCAGCTAATTTAAGATTTTATAATTCTTTTTTCGAGTTATATAAAATCAGACTAATTCTTCGATTTATCCGACTGATTATTCATTCAACCGAATATAAGCTAGAATTAGGAAAATTTAGAATTGTTAGACATATAAATACAGAAGAAAAAATAAAAATCTACCTCAATTTAAAAAAAGAAACAAAAACATATGTTTGCTTCAAAAGATAAACAAAGATCAAATCTGTAATTTTTTCTATAACCATAGAAAATCAAGGAAAATGTCAAGCATTGATTCAAAAACTTTATTTAAAAGTTAGAGTTTCAATCACTTTATTCTGAAGATTTTATTAATGTTATTGAAGATTTTTCATTCTAATCGACTAAAGCTGAATTTTTATATGGAAAAATTGAGATTTAAAATTAAAGATATTATTTCGTATACGTATTTAATGCGCAGTGGATGCAAATTTTCCCAAATAATCGCAAAAATGAAAATTCGTAAGCCGATCTCCAGCTTGGAACGACCTTCACGTAATTTAAAAATAAATTGATTACTCGTTTTTATGTCCAATTTAATATTTTCATATATTTAAATTAAATACCTAAAGCTTCATATAAGATTTCATTTATTTAATCATACTAAATAGATGTTTTGCTTTATTATGCAGATTAAGTTAAATGAACAAATATTATTTTTATTCATGCCAAAAATAAAAGATAAGCAGCACTAAAGCTAATTGTATTAATCAAACAAGAGGTAAATTAATCAATGATAATAAATAAAAATTAGAAGATAGAAATTTAAAATAGATAAATAAAAATGCATACAATGCTAAACAATGTAAGTCGTTGTAGAATAAAAAAGTAAACCGACGTATCGTGCAAAAGTTGCTCTAATAACATCCAATCGCCGTTGACTTTCGTTTTACAAGGTAAATATAACAGCCTGAAAAATTTTATAACGACCTCAAAACATTTAATTTCTCGAATGAGAAGCTTATTAAAAGCCCAAACACGATCCAATTTTTAAAAAGTTGTAAATCATTGAAAACACGGAAATCTATAAATCTTAGAAATTGATTGTAGCACCCGAGTATAAAACCGAATAATTATACCCATTGTGTTACATAGAATTAAGGATATAAAAAATGATAATTCGCGGAAAAAATATGCAAATTCCTCAATGGTAAAGGGGGATCTGACCTAATGCTAATTAAAGGTTAATGATGTTTTCCGCTACAAAAATCGAAAATTGATAAGCTCAGAGTTAAATTATTCTTAAAAATTGTTCTAAATTACACAGCGGACAAGGGCTGGTACTAGGAGGAATCCTATTAAAAAATGTGATTAGATTTGCTATTTTGGAACTTATCTACAGTAATAGTAAGAGTCAAAAAGTCAAAAATAGCTCTAACCCATCGTCTTGAACAAAACATTTACTTTTTGTTATATTTTATGGTTTTAAAGTTTTCACAGTTCATTTCGATTATTGTGACCATTCGAAAAGATTGTTGAGTCCAATACGCTAAGTACAGAAATAATTTTAGTATAGTTTTCTGATTTTAGATTTGATTATTCAACATGTTTTTACAATTTAACCAAATTTTACATAATTTAAAAACCTTCGCACAGCACAAATTCAAGCACATAAATGAATGAATTTGATGATAAACTTGAATAAATTTTTTGATTGCCAATTTTGTATATCATTACTTTATGCTAAAAGCAAAACTAACAGATGCTGAGATTGAATTTCTGCCGCCTTACAGGGCACAATAAATAAAAATAAAATAAATAGCTTAAGACGGGTTAATAAACCTCTCGTATTTCATTGATCATTTAATGAACAATTTTCGAATATTTAGACTTTTTATAGTTTCGAACTACATTAACAATATTAATAATAATTTTATCTTTCAGAATTATTTTCTTACAACAATTTTAAAGCGATTCTATTTTTTGCGATTGACGTCGACTATGTGTATCACAAGGATGCCATGAATTTAATAATCGCTAAACTAGGAAAACAATATAATACAAAAATTAAATAAAAATATATGATTTGACTTAAAATTAATTAAAATTATTACATTGATAAATGTTAGTTGATTAATTAAATAAATTCAAAACTACTCTTTACTCTTTAAGTGAATTTTTCAATTTTTCAAACCCAGTCAATTTTTAAGTTTGAATTTTCAACCTTTTCAACGATTCTTTTTACAATTATTCTGCCTCGAACTAAGAAAGTTGTTGTGCTTCAGATTTGCACTACACAATATATTTGCAAGGCATAAACAATTGATCATTCGCATTTATAACTTTAATATGTCTAAACGCTCGTTTATTGCGTGGAAAATTTACTTTAAAACAGTAAAATAGAATAAATAAGAAATAGAATTAAATATAAAAATAAAGTAAAGAACAAAACTGTAAACGAATAATGTTCAATATATTCTAAAAATTTCATCGTTTTTGAAATCATACGAGGAATGTCCGCCAATCAAGACGCATATTGAAATCTATACTTTTTAATTTAGATACAATAATTTTACTCAATAATCGACAGATGCTTTCTCATACACTCGCATTATTAACAAAAACCAAGAAATTGCTAACAGAACAATTTTCCGAGCGTAAAATCGATATATTATTTTACTTTTCTTTCAGTTTACGGTTGAAATAGCGTCGATGTCGATATCAAGTATATCTTGCGCACTCTTCGATTTTCTAGCCGATTCAATTCCCTTTTTGGCCCTATTTTGGTCGAATAAAGTGTTCCCGCCGATCTTTTTACCATAACCAATATTTTGTTGTATCCGCTGATGCAGTCTGGATTTATAAGGTCGCTTGAGATTCTTCACTCAGGCGCCTTATTTCTGCCATAAAATGCAATAAATACGAAAAAAATAGAAAATAATATAATACATACGTAGGAGTCTGCATATTTTTCAAACAGTTCATTATTGCCATTTCTAGTCAACACATTTATTTATTGCTCGCTTATTAATTAAACTAAATGTCAAAACTAATAATGTAATCAAAATTAATTAATTTTTGACTTATTAGTCTTTTCAAAGCCGCTAAGTTTGTATTCTACAAACAAACAGGTAATATTATGATTAAAAAAATTTACATATTTACCTTCTGGTATAGAAAAGTTAAGTATTCGAAAGTTTGCTTCAGCGTACAAAAAAGCCAAATACGTGGAATGATATTGTTCTGAGAGCATTGAAAACATTAAAAACTTATTAGGAATATTGACTATTTTTTCCAAACAGATATAATTATTTAGATGATACAATAAGAATGCATCGTGTAAGCTCAAACCTGATATAAGTCGGCAGATCAAACATTGATAAACAACCAGAAACCAAAAAATGATATAAAAAACTTCACTTCACAATCAATCCCCTTGAATACGGGTATTTGAGCATTATATTACAACACTAGACCATGCATATAACCGGGGGTTTAGAGAGGGATCCCCACCCAAATTTTTACCTAACGCTATCCCCACCCACGGGGTCAGAAAATTTCTTAACCTCCCTTCTGATTTTTAGAAAAAAAGCGACGTTTTTTTTGATGATTTTTACGTGTTTTTTGTGTGTTAAGCGAAAAATTAGACATCATTTAATACCCCTCCCTAAAACTGGCTGGACACCCCTCCCCAAATTTTCGCAGTAATTACAACTAAAGATGCACAGCATGGCCGATCTGGAGGCAGCCGGTCAGGGGGTTCAAAAATTGAGCTTTTCGGTCCAAAATAAACTCAAAAATTGGCATAAGCTTTAAAAAGCGTTGAATCTACTTTATTATACAATTTCTGGTCAATTTGGAGCCCTCTTGAAGAAAATTTCCAATTTTCATTCCTTTGTGGATTTTTGTGTGCCCCATTTTGCCCACAAAATTTCCCATTTTCCATTCTGTGGATTGGGGTCTAGACCCCTAAAACCGCATGTGCATGTATCATTACAACCCAATACATATCTTGATTCAGTACTTGAAATTTCAAAATACATTAGTGTCTGACATACGTTTGAGTTTAGAGTTTGCCCCCCAACCCGAGAAATTATTTCTTCAGAATCTGCGGTTTTAAAAGGATTTTCTACTCAATTCTATCAAAATTTTTTTATTGTTTTAAAATTCGTGAACGTTTGTTTTGATTCTGGAAAGCTCTCTGAAACGCCTCGAAATAATGCTTTTGGCGCATATCCACCGTTTTTTGACCCCTAGAAATTGAGAAAAAATTTTGACACATGCCCTCTAGAATTTATTGCTGCTCATATCTGTTTATAACCTCTTTGCGCATGTTCGTTTTCTAAGTTCATTATAAGTAATAGTTCGATGCGTTCCTTGTTAGTAGTCGTAGATTGAAGAGCGATTAAATCATTCAAACGGGGCAAAATATATTTGTCGAAACATCGACGTATTTATTCGAAAACGAATAAAACTTGAAGCAAATTTTGTGAATATCTTCCGCTTGCGAGCTGAATATTTCTGCAAAAAAGCAGTTCATAAACAATAAAGATTTCCTAAAAAAAGATCTTTTTCTAATTAATCTTTTTTAAAATTTTTTTATAGATAATTTTTTATTTTAGCAATAATATTTTATTAATTATACAAACCTTGCGTCGAACACTGACAAAATATTGCCTGATAAAGCAACTATGTTACTTATATACACGTTTAAAATTGAATGGCTCATAGCCATAATGTGTTAAGATACAAAATTGAAATATGATGCATCCTTAACCTGTCCACGTCGTTTTCACTGTAAAATGAATCATTTTGAGGTTTTTGATTTACCTTAACGAACTAGAAGGATTCAGAACATGAGACATAGCTCATTAGCAAGAACATTAAATTTTCTAGCTATTTACTTGAAAAATTTTCGAAATGTGTGAGAAACTCACAGAATAATAGCTGAAAACATCAAAAGCTACAGTATGACAGCCTTCCTTGCACATATATTGAAAAACTGGAACTTTTTAGTAAATCAAACAAATAAGACATCGTTCGAACAAACTTTTCCTGGGCTTTCTAAAATATGCTTAAACCTTTAAAAATTGAAAAATAGCGCGAGTAAAATCCATACCTTATGGGGGCAGCCATATTGAAAACAAATTAGATTGAAATTGCAGGACGAACTATTCAAGTCATGCCATGTGGCGCCCGTCTGCTCCCTCTTCCTGAAATGAAAAATATTTGTATTTTTCACGAAGGAAAAAATAGAAAATTTTTTGAAGGGTACTAAAAGGTCAACCAAAATGCGTTTTTAGCTTACTTTTGAGCTACTTTTTTGCCTAAGAAGTCCAGATTTGAGTTGAAAATATCGAATAGGTCAAATTTTCAGCGCTTCGCGCTGGTTTATTATTTTCTGCATCAGTTGTCTTTGCAAAACTCTAAAATTGAATGTAAAGACAAGAAGTTGGAAATGTTTTGAAGTCAAGCTTTAACTTGATATCAAGAAATTGGTTATACAGATAGGTTACAGGATATATTTTTGATAATTTTTGGTGCTATTTTTGGCTATTCGGAACCGTTGGACCCCCAGAATTTTGTTTCTGCTAATGCTCACGTGCATGTTATTTTTTCACGTTTCTTAGTTTTATTATGTTATTGTATTTTTTACTTCATTGTATACGTACAGCTTATTTTTTAGTTTTATTTTATTGTCTTTTATATTCTTTCCATACTTTATTTTACTTTGCGCTACTTCAGAAACGTCTTCTGTAGATGCCTATCTTTAGAATGGCTCGCCATATCACGCACTAAATCGATGGTCGAATGCTCGTCTTTGGCATTCACAGTTGCTTTAATCAATCTGTGTTTATTATCTTCAATTTTACCTTTGATTGTATTTTCTGGCTGCGTATATGTTTAGGGCGACAAGCAAATGGTGATTCGCTGGTATTGGTATTGCTTCAAAGTTACAGACGCTAAGGAGTGATTTACCGATACTTACGTCCATACAATCGATATTTTTTTGCTTTTACGTGTGATAGATTAATCTAATAGTATTGCACGTTCAAAATATTGATGTCTGTATCCAGAGATACTCAATTTACGCAATATATCTACCGTACGTATTATATGTATCAATTAACTTGGAGGTCTGGGTTCTGGACCACACGTAGGCATCGGGAAGGTGTGATTTTGGGGGTATGCACCATAGGTAGGCGGCACCAAAATGCTGGCTTATGCAAGATTTTTGAAAGATCAAAAATGGCATTAGAATTGTGGTATGGCGAAAAAACACCATCCTTCAACGTTCCTCATCTAGCACTATCCAGTGGTATCAAAAATTTGCGATGAAAGCAAAAAATTCAATAATTCTATTCTGGGGGTATTTTGATTTTCAGGGGTATTTTGGTTTCTCAGGGTGCGCATACCCCCAAACCTTCCCTCCCAATACGCCCAGGTGCGGTATGCACCCCTCAGAAGTTCGAATACTTCCCCAGCCAGAAATCAAAATAAATCCCTCCAGAATAAAATTTTTAAATTTTTTTGTTTTTCTGGTAATTGTTTTGATGCCAACAATAAGCGTTTGATAATAAACGTTGGGAAATAGCGTTTTCGCCATACCATCATTTTAAGTAACTATTTTTTGACCTTTGAAAAATTTCGCTCCTCCCCTTATTTTGGTGCTGCTAACCTATGTTCTGAACCCGCAGAATCCTAAAGAGCATCCATGGCAACGTCCAAAATCAAATTTTACAACTTTTTCCTAATTTTCTGATACAAACGTATACAGCTCGATGATAAACGTCGCAAAATGTTGTATTTACTGCTAACATACATTTTGGACACTTTGACCTTTTAAGATCTTTTGAACTCACTGACATAATTTGTTCGCTGCCGATTTGAGTTGATGAACGGTCAAAACATTAATCGGTGGATATTTCGATCAATTTCATTGACCGGTTTCTTCGATTCGACATTATTTCTGCTTAGGTTTAAATCCAGAATGACATTACAATTATATTATATTATAATTCTATTACATTACGTTACATTACATCAAAATAAGTGACATTTGTTTCATAGGGTTTTTGACGGGACTTAAATCTAAGTAAAGAGCGCGATGCAGGTTTTTAATGAAACTATTTTCTTTTTAGGCTCCTGATAGATCTTTAAAATGAAGACAGAAATTTTACTCAGGTCCGTGAGCGTTCGCTAATTTCAAAATACTAGCAATAACGTCATTTGATAGTCTGATTATTAGTTTTTACTATTAACATAACAGGAACGTAAACGTTTGAAATATGCAGTCTTGATTTTCATTAAAAATCAACTTGTTCGATTTTACCTGATTTCTTAAAATTTTCTGCTCTTATTTCTCATCTCATTTTCATGCGCTCAGTGAGGTTAAATATGTAGGTATGGAGGTGTAAGATTCTGTAAAGATGTAACACTGGTTTAGCAGTACGAATCCCCTCAACCGAACTTTCTTTAATTTATAACTTATTAATTTCCACGAGAAATTGAAAAATTCAGAGTAATAATTCAAGTTTTGTTTATGCGTAATTTCAGAAAATTTCACTAAAATTTCCAATAAAGTTGTGAAATCGGTCGATATTCGTTTAAAAAATGATCCTGATTGAAAAATTTTATGCAAAGATTTTAAATGTGTTTATAAAAAAATTAAAAATAATATCAAGCGTCCTCTGAATAATGAAGGAAGTCATGTGTGAATCACAAAATTGCAAAGAAAAAATGGACAAAAAGATGATCAGAAATATTAATAACAATTCTAATTTCAAAAATTGAAAAATAAAAAAGCATAAATAACAAAATAAAATAAAAAAAAGAATGAAAGAGAGCAACTAAAAATATAAAAAAGACAGGAGAAACAGCATGCCAACAAAGAACTATGGGTAATTAATTGATTTACGAGGTGCAAGTAACGTCATAGAATTAATGAGAAATAAATACTGAGAAATACAAAAGCAGAAGTGGGAAAATTCTTTAATATTTAAAATTTTGAAAGATCTTACTTTGAAAAACTTATACGAATAAGCGTGTCTCCATGCTAGAAGAACTGTAAATTAGGAGTGTACCTACAATTACCTACAATGTAAATAATTGGAGGATTAAATTACCTTCGGGAGCGCTGGTCAGGTTGCTAGAGACACAAGGTCACTTTACAACCGAATATGAGCCTCAGAACCTACGGCTCCGATCCCCTCGGTCCTAAATTGCTGACCAGTTATAGTTGGAGATCTAAGCAGCTACGCTCTAGTTTCCTAACTCTTAGTTACTTACGTATCCCCGGATATTGCTCGCAAGATCAGTTGATCTTTTCCCGAATACCCAGAAATTCTCAAGTTGATAATTTAACGTGTTTTCAAGTCCAACGCTCACTTTCAAAAATGTTTAGCTTCCCAATAGCACTCGTGAACTTGATTCCAAACAAGAAAGAGCTCTGTGCCAGCCAGTCATCATTAAATAGAAATTAGGTGAAATTTGTGATAGCTCGGAAAAATGAATTTCTTTTGAAAAAAGAAATAAGAAAAGGTAATTCACCTCTCAAAATCCACTCTGAATATACTAACAATGGTAAGTATGTTATAACACGGTAACCAATTTGGTATCAAATCGCATCTCAGCAAGTAGCGTTCTCATTGCCCAGATTAATAATGAAAAATGTATGTGAATTTTTGATAGGAGGGGTAAATTGGTCCTAGGAAACTGTTGCTCAGTGTCTGTTGTACCTGCAAGAATTGTCACATAGAGTCCTAGATAAAATCGTTGCACAGCGTTGCATTGAATAATCGGCGTTTGCATGATAAAAGCATGATTGACTGATGACGAAACGCAGATGAATCACGAGAACGAAAAACGTAGCACAAAGGGGTATAGCTCCACTACTACAGAACTAATTAGCCATATGTAGCTCTGTGCCAGGGGCGTATTTAGTGGGGGCGGGAGGGGGCGGCCACCCCCCCTATCGGCCCAAAATAGTACGCAAAATTAAAGATTTTTGAGCGATTTTTAGCGATTTTCGGGTTAAAACGGCTAATTTCTCCGCCCAAGTCAGGGTTCCGCCCCCCCCCTTAGAGGTGACGCCCTCCCTCCTTAGGAAAATCCTGGATCCGCCACTGCTCTGTGCCTTTAATGTTCTTATATCTCAAGCCGCGCGACTTAAGAATTTATACTTATGACGGACATATTCCAAAAAAACGAAAAATATTGCTTTACAAACGAAGTAGTTCCGAATTAGTATATTGAATTTAAATCAACCAAAAATAATAGTATCGGTTTACAGAAAACAAAAAATACATACTATGGTAAAATTTACTGGGATTACGGTAGCTAGGCTTTTTTAAGTAATGTGTATCAATTAAATTTTTAATTGTTTTGTGTTTAATTTTTTCCATGATATTAACTTTTTTACTATTTTTCTGGAACTAATTTGTACACATAACTAATAACTAGAAATGAGTTTACAGGAACATGAAAACGTGTTTTAGCTGTAAAGACAACAGGACTAGTACTGCGAGGGTTTACTGTAAAATCCGAAGAATGCGACTAAAACCTTCTAAAAAATATACCTTTCTGACGAAAAATGGTAGTTTAGAATAAAAATTTCAGACAGCTTCTTTTCATGTTAAAACTAAGAAAATTGAGGTGCTCCATGACCAAAGTGTTAGATATGATAAAAGGAAAAATTTTAAACTAAAAAATTGAGTTGGATTGTCCAACACGTCCGCCACCATTTTCTTAAGAATGTAAATCGCAAAAATGCAGTTTTGTGGCAAAAAATTTACAGTGTGGATAACGCGATTTTTTATTATGAAATTAATAAAATTATGTAGGATTGCTAAATTAACCCAAATTTGGCACTCTTATAATGGTGAGACGCCTCCAAAAAATGATAAAGCATATGAATTGCTTAAAGAGTTCCGGCATTTGTAGAGATCGGTAAATTTGTGCAATTTTATTGATTTCCATCTACTGTTTTATCCAATCTTGATAGTAACATTTTAATCTTATTTTTTCATTTTTACCCACAGAGTCGAAGACAAAAATTCATACAAAAAAACCAAGATTTTTTTATTTTAAATCCTAAAGCCAACAAATTGATTTCCTTTTTAAAGTCATTAGCTCCTCGCCTGAGAATATTAGCTCAAATATTTTGTACAAAATTAGAACAAAAAGATTGGAGTGACAATGAAAAAGTAAATTAATTGCATGATTAAGACAATTAAAATTTAAAAAAGTCATAAAATTAATAAAAACCTAATGTTTAACAGAGGAAAAAATCTTAGAGGCGTTTTATGTTTGCCTATCAGTCTAAAAGGAAGTTACCTTTGTCCGACATAAAACTTCCTAAAAGAAATCGCAAGCATTCTTAAACATTATAAAAATAATCAAATAGTCAAATAAACTTGAAATAACAAGCAAAACAATGGTGCAATAAAGCGTAAAATGAGGACGTTTGACTCATAAATTTTTTTATCTTCCAAAATCCTTAAAATTTGTTATAATTTTTATTATCGATTTGACATTTCAGGTACTTATCTAAATCATGCTAGAAATTACCAAACTTAGGATTGTCGTCATTAATGAATGTCAAATAACAAAAATATTACCAATTCATTTAGACTGCAAGGAATTTTCGGAAACACATATTAGTCACTCATAAAATTATTATTTAATTCGTTGTTTAATAAAATACACAATTATCATAATTTACTATAAAAATTAATTATTCTTGAAAAACCGACTGATTACCCACAAGTTTAGAAAATTTAAGTGTCTTCTTCTAATTCCGTACATGCTATTTATTCATGTCACATTTCAGCCATTTCATCGTAAATTCAAAAACTTTTCGGATTTTCAAGTTTTTTCACTATTCTTTCTACAATTTTTCCGACTTGAACTTGAAAAAGTATGTTTGTGCTTCAGATTTAAACAACACATTATATTTTGCAAAATATAAACAATTAACTCTTTGCATTTATGACACTCATATGTCAAAACGCTTGTTTCTTGTCGAAAATTAAGTTTAAAAAATAAAGTAGAATGAATAAGAAATAAAATTAAATGCAAAAATAAAGTAAAGAACAAAAATGTGAACGAATGTTCAATATTTTATAAAAGTTAAACCGTTTTTGAAGTCAAACGAGAAATGTCCGCCAATCAAGCGCATATTAAGATTTACACTTTTTAATTTAGATACAATAAATTTTACTCAATAATCGACAGATGCTTTTTCATACACTCGCAGATTAATAACACAAAACCAAAAATTACTAATAGAAAAACTTTCGGACCTTAAAATCGATATATTATTTTATTTTTCTTTCAGGTGACGTTGAAATAGCGTCGATGTCTATATCAAGTATGTCTTGCGCGCTCTTCGATTCTCTAGCCAATTCAATTCCCTTTTTGGCCCTATTTTGGTCGAATAAAGTGTTCCCGCCGAGCTTTTCAACGTGATCAATGTTTTGTTGTATCCGCTGATGCAGCTTGGATTTATAGGTCGCTTGAGACTCTTCACCCAGGCGCCTTATTTCTGCCAGAAAAAGCAATAAATACAAAAAAATATAATAAATACGTCGGAGTCTGCATATTTTTTTCAGATAGTTCATTACAACATTTCTGGTCAACACATTGATTTATTGCCCGCCTATTAATTAAATTAAATTTCAATACTAATAATTTAGTCAAAATAAATTAATTTTCTATTTAATAGTCTTTTCTAAGCCGTGCACTTTATATTTGTGTAAAGAATTGCTTTATTTCAAAAAAAGGTAATATTCTGATTGAAAAATTATTGATAGATCATTAATATTTATGTTGTGATATAGAAAAGTTAAGTATCGGAAAATTTGCTCCAGCGTATAAAAGAAGTCGAATACATAGATAGAAATTTTTTCAGTGCTTTAAAAACATTTAAACCTTATTACGAATATTGACTAATTCTATAAAAAGATGTAATTATTTACATATTATTATTAAGTATAAATATAGTAAGGTCGAACCTGAAATAGCTCGGTAGATCAAAGATTTAAAAAGAACTAGAGACCTAAAAAATAAAAACTTCAGCTTAAAATCAATCCTCTCGAATGCGAGTATTCAAGCATTATATTACAGCACAAATGTAACAAGGGCTTTGGAGGTAAAGATAAAGCTAAAGATAAAGATAAAGTTAAAAAATTAAGGAAGATAAGAATAAAGATAATTTGCAAGATAAAGGAACCAAAAGATAAAGATAAAGATAAAGATAAAATTCAAATTTGGTAGCCTGGACCCGGGAGAATGATGTTTGTGAAGTGCAATAAACGAGAGTGGTTGGTGTAAAGCAGCCAACTGAATGCCCTAATTTTTACACCTGAGATCAAAGAGGTGATAGGCATTAAGCACACATAAATGTAGGTTTGGGGGTTTAACCGTGGTATCTGACTGACCCACCTACTACTACTACTACTACTACTACTACTACTACTACTACTACTACTACTACTACTACTACTACTACTACTACTACTACTACTACTACTACTACTACTACTACTACTACTACTACTACTACTACTACTACTACTACTACTACTACTACTACTACTACTACTACTACTACTACTACTACTACTACTACTACTACTACTACTACTACTACTACTACTACTACTACTACTACTACTACTACTACTACTACTACTACTACTACTACTACTACTACTTCTACTACTACTACTACTACTACTACTACTGGCAGACAGCAAGTCACTTCTGTCCTTTTCCAAGCATCAAAACTCTGCTCTATGCGTCTGTACAAAGTATAGTCGAAACAGTTATTGATTTTTTCAAACTTCTCTGTTTCCTAGGCTTAGACTTAGATTAACGTTTGTAGTAATAGTAATTAGTGATTTTGTAATAGTAATTTTGCTTGTAGTAATACTCCCTCTTAGATCGATACAACTCCCGCTTATTTAGGTCGATATACAGGCATTAGTTTGGGCCGCACACCATAGGGTTTAAACGACCGTTTTCTTTTCTTTTCTAGTATTACAGTAAAACTTGAAAGCGTCTAAATGTATTTCACATCAAACCTGCATTTTGGATTACATGCTAACTTACGAGGGGTGATCTTTGGAAGTATAGCTTTTTACTTAATATTTGTTAGAGAATAGCATAACAAGTTTATTTATCAATGTTATCACTATTCATGTTAAAACACTTAAGCCAGCATTCTTGGCACTTCTCTACGCCCTGTAATCAAAACTCGGCGGGTTAATTGTTTAGTCATGATGAAATGTCACTTTTAATGTCCTCATCACTGTCAAAACGTTTGTCTTTGAAGTCCAACTCGATTTTTCTAAATACATGGAAGTCACTAGAGGCTAAATCCGGCAAATACGGCATATGGCCGATTTCCGATTTGTTGGAAGTAAAACTTGGTCATGGTCTGCTGTGAAATATTGGCGTTGTGATGAGGCGCATTGTTGCGCAAAATCAAGACATCCTTTCCTAATTTTGCACATCTGTTTTGCCTAATTGAGTTACACACTTGCATCAGCGATGAAGAGCAGTATTGGTTGTTTATTGTAAACTTTGTTGGCAAGAAGTCGATCCACAGAGGCCCACAAATAATCCCAAAAAAAGCGACAGCATGACTTTTCAGCTATCCGCCGACCATTGCTGTGATTGAAGGACTGACACCATGTTCCAACCAGTGCATCAACTGCTGTTTTGTTTCTGGATCATAGCAATAGACCCAACTTTCATCACTTGTGATTAATCGGTGGATAAAATTAGGCAGATCGGTAGCAAACATGTGGTGAAGAGTCAAAGTTCACATCGCATGAACATGCTTTTGATCGATTGTCAACAAATGGGGATCCATCAGGCAGAGACCTTCGACAAGCCCAAATTTTTGATTAAAATCGAATATGCTGGGTGGGCTACCAGGCGCACTTTGATTCGACGGTCAGCTATCACTAGGTCGTGAACAGCCAGATTCATATCGGGGAAGGTCACACAGGGCTCAGGGCCAAGAGAATTTCCATCTTCAAATGACTCCACGCCAGTTCGAAATAAAGCGATCCACCTTTTAATGGTACTGAAGCCTAAGACATTATGCAGGCACGTAGCTGTGGGGGGGGTGGGCTGGTGGGGTCCGGACCCCCCAAAATTCAGAAAAAACCGGAAAAATAGGACTTTTTACACGTTATTTTGTGCTATTTTTGGCTTAGACCCCCCAAAATTAATGTTGGTCCCCCCAAATAGGAGGGCCAGCTACGTGCCTGCTTGACCGTCCTGTGTACATTTTCTCCAGCTTTGGCGTCCTATGCGAGCTACTCAAATTTTCATTCTACTATTATTCACCGTTGCATATTTCACTCATTATTCTTGCGTCGTCCTATATATTTTTGTGCTGGCTTCCTTGTTCGTGCATGTTTAATGCCTTACCGAACCTCTACGCCGTTGCTATGTCAATCGTTCGGATTTGCATTCACTTAAGTTAGTAAACAGAATAATTTATCGTTTTTAGCTCAGATTGATCAGTTATATGTTATATTAAACAATAAACTGTTGTCATCATTTTCCCTACTGAAGCACAACTTCCTTCTGTACGCCGCGGAATATACTTCGATATTTGTGTTGCTTGGAGAAAGTGAGATTTTTAGCAGATTCTTTAGATTATTTAAACGTATTGGTGACTTTTTTCAAGTCCGCTTCTCTTACATCGTTATTATTCTGCATTTTCAAGTATATCTGTACTTTTTGTACCATAGGAGCATATTTCCTTGCTATAGTCTGTTCCATTCCAAACGGCTAATTTTTACTATCGGGCTCATTACTGTAGCCAAATATTTTACGATTTAGGTTGCTGTAGCTGTTTTTTAGCATGTGAGCAAAGCACATTAAACATCAATAGTAAGAGTTCGAAGCGATTAGCCGCCGCTAAGATAGTGTGACTGAAGAAGCCATTTGTGCGTTGAAAAACTAATACAGTAATAAGGCTTTAGCGAAAATAGGTGGCTTTAGAACAGACCTTTGTTAGTAGGCACGTAAATTGCTTACTTTTAAACAGTCGAATCAATTGTGAGGCACGCTGCACGTGGAATAGGGCTTTGGCTTGAACTTTATTTGAAGCTAAATTTGTTTAAATTACAATTCATTGTTTGCAAAGCAGCAGATCCAAGATTTTCTGAAGGGTCAAAAACTTTCTACATTATGCTTTAAATACCTAGCTTTTTGTTCTTTTTTGATAGGCAGAATCATCTCTGATGATAAGAAAAGTTGGTAGTTTTCAAAATTTTCGAAAGTTTTCCATGAGAAGCTTACAAAATTGTAGCAGGAGTGCTACTACACGGCTAGAAATGCCTACTTTGAAGTTTAACCCGTGACGTTGATGTTTCCTTGTTTCTCAATATGGTTCAATACTTTGCGCAGTTGTGAGCAAGAGCCCGAGTAGTCGATTAGTACTACACACGCGAATCAGAGCGGAAGATCCGGTAATTCGGTGCGGGTAAAATTTTGCTCATGTAACGGTGGGAAGCGGCGCCCCCGTTACATATTGGAGGTCCCAGAGTTCGCTCTCTGGAGTTGTCTGCGCTTACGCTTTCTCCTAGTGGGGAAGGAGTGTAGCAGTAGTGCTACTACACGGCTAAAAATGCGTTTAACCCGTGACGTTGATGTTTCATTGTTTCTCAATATTATTCAATACTTTGCGCAGTTGTGAGCAAGAGCCCGAAACTTCGCTCAATTCAACATGAATATAGGAGGCGTTCTTCCCTTTACGCATCAGATAAAAAACAACTGCTCGTTGCTCAAAATTTGAATTTTTTTGACATTTTAACGAGTAAGCTTTGTTTAAAAATTAATAATTCCTAAAATATACGGGCGATTTACTTAAAATTTTGCATATCATGATTAAAAAGGACGATTAACAATAATAAACAACAATAAACATGCAAATGCCATTTCGTCTTAAAAAGCTATACTTCCAAAGATCACCCTCGTATGTACCTACATACTTCATCTTTTTTTGCATGATAAATTCCTATCAAAAAGATGAAGATAGAGATAAAGACAGCCTGTGATTTTTCCAAACGATAAAGATAAAGATAAAAAATCGCTAAGATAAAGATAAAGATATCTCTTACAACACTAGTCTAGACCCCAAAAATACATAAGCGTCTAACACACACTTGAGTTTAGAGTTTGCCCCTCCCCCCGAGAAAGTTTTTCTTCCAGAATCCGCGATTTCAAAAAAATTATCTGCTCAATTTATTCAAACTTTTTTATTATTTCAAAATTCGTAAACGTTTTTGGAAATTGAAAAGTACTCAGAAACGCCTCCGAATTATTGTTTTGGCGCATATCTACCGTTTTTCACCCCTGAAAAATCATAAAAAAGTTTTTTGGCTTATGTCCCTTAGAACATACGTGGGCAGCAAGGAAATTCTGGGGGGGGTGCAAGATTTTTTTGAAGGTCGAAAAATGGCCTTAAATATAGTGGTATGGCGATAAAAACACCATTTTTCGACGTTTCTCATCAAGCACTATCCATTGGCATCAAAAAATTGCGAAAAAAACGAAAAAAATTTTCAAAAATTGAATTCTGGGGGGGGTTATTTTGATTTCTGGGGGGAGTATTTTGGTTTCTGGGGGTGCATACTGCATACTCCCCAAACCCCCCACGCCCAGGTGTGCCTTAGAATTTATTGCTGCGCATATCTGTTTATAACCTATTTGCGCGTGTTGGTTTTCGAAGCCTATTGCAAGCAGTACAGCGATACGATCCTTGTTAGTAGTCGTAGATTGAAGAGCGATTAAATCATTCAAACGGGGCAAAATATATTTTGTCGAAACATCGACGTATTTATTCGAAAACGAATAAAACTTGAAGCAAATTTTGTGAATGTCTTCCGCTTGCGAGCTGAATATTTCTGCAAAAAGAAGCAGGTTATAAATATTTGAGATTTTCTAAAAAAATATTTTTCTAAATTATTTTGTAATATTTTTTGTTAATATCTGTTTGTTTTCCAATACAGTTTTAATGTTTGTACGAGCCTACCGTCGAGCACTATTGAAATATTTCCTGAATACGCCAGTAAGTTATATTTGCGATTAGAATTGAATGGTTCAGAGCAATAAAGTGTTATGTTACAAATTTAAAACATAGTGCCTCCTTAACCTGTCATAAAGTTTACACCTTGTTGCCTCAACGGCCATGCTACTAAGCACCTTGTTGTTCTAAGTAGTTTACTCACATACAGTTTCTCAGGCTTGGATGTATGACGGAAATGAAGCATAGATGCTGGTGACCCCAGTATGACCCTTTGTCCCGTTTTTAAAATAATGTCACTTAACACCTTGTTGCTCTAAGCCATTCTCACCGTGAAGTTTAGGGGTCGGATGCACAACCGTCGCATAGTCCACAACCCCGGCAAAAGACAAAACTGCCACAGTAGACGTAGTTTACAGTCACTGCATAGTTCATGAATCGCTATACACATTGTACGCATGGGTAATTACTCTTAAGGACGCAGGTTTGACGTACTGAATTTTTCGACCCCCTGAATGGTAACTGATCTCACAATATGGCTGCGACCCCTAGATTTGCCGGCTCGTCGATAAATTGTAACGTTTTTATAACACGGCCCAAATGTTCTAAAGGGTGGTAGTTTCTAGTGATGCGCCATATCGTCGAGCGCAGATTTGGGCTTTACGGTGTTCATTTAGTGCATTCAGCCATTAGCTTAAAATCCAATCAGTCTAATTTAATAAACGCAGCACAGTAGGTACATAAATCAGAGATGCCGGCTGATTAAATGACTCAACGGCTCAGAAATAGAAGCTAATGGAACTGGGTTATCGTTAATAGCCAACCAATTTAGTTTTGGGTTCGCAAATACGGTCTGTTTCTTATCCGACCTTTTATCTGTCCTAAAAGAACGACTTTTACTAAATTTTGTTTAATTAAACGATAATTGTGCGTAACTTACATGTACATACATCCGCCTGATCTAAGACAGATTTCGGCTCTTTTGCCTTATCTTACCCGACGAAATTTATTACTTTATTACAAAATGTAATTTATTGCCACACCAATGACACTATTTGTATATTTACACATACAAAAACACGATTTTCATTCTGGCCTTGTCCAAAAATTACATACGTTGTATATAGTTGTGTAAAGTGGTGTTGGAAAAATAAAGTAATAAATTTCGTGGGGGTAAGATAATGCAAAAAAATCTCATATTTCTCTAAGAACGATTGCAGCAGTTCTGTACTATGCGGGGCAGTTGTGAACTATGCGGCAGAAGTGATAATGTGGTGGTTGTGCATCCCAGTAACATGCAGGCATGCAAGGGCGGATACAATGAATCTGGCCTGAACAACAGGGAGACGATCAAACTCTTATCAGATTATGATTATTCCTGTTTTTCTAAGTTTTTAATTTTTCTAATCTATTCAGCATTTCATTCGAATTTTTTTAGCTGCAAACCAATTTTGTCAATTTTCATTTTTAAATAGTGTGGCTATACCGTATATATTCTAATAATATGCTGCACAAAGGTTGACAAAGCCTGATTCACAGTGATCTGAAAATTCCTAAAAATAGAATGCCAAAAAAATTAATCGTTGGGATGAAAAAACATCATTTTTGACGTTTCCATCAATTTTTTTCATTATCACGTAAAACTACAAAATTTTTGGGTCTTCCGGCGATCATTTTTATGGAAGCTGAGTTAGGCTTATTTGTGGTCTTGCTCAAGCGCGTATTTGGCCTTCTGTATTTAGGTGACCAAAATATTCAAGTCAGATATCTCAACAAATGCTTGTAGATGGACGAGAATGATTTAGTTTTTGAGCATTCCTCTGCGAACTCTATGTATTTAAGAAAACATGCAAAAAAATTAGGAAAAAATTTAAGACGATTCGAAAAATATAAAAAATATGTTATACAAAATAACCATAAAAATGATTTCTGTACACTTTTGACCCTGTCAAAAAGTTCTTTTAGTTAGTTGTTTTGTATTCACTTCTGGTTCATTAAAAAAAGCAATACGTACGTAGCATAGTAAATTTTTCTGCTCAGAGCGTCAAAACATTTTGATATATTCACCATGTTTTTCCACAGCAAAGCGTTCGGAAATTTTGGGTTCGTTATGCGTCGAAATCTATTCCAGCAGTCTTTCAAATATGCTTCATGAATTTTTAATTTGTTTTCTGTTGGGGAGTCTGGTGAAAAACATTCGTACTTCCCAAATTTTGGATTGCTAGTCCACTCCTAACCAAACATAGGCGTGGGGAGTCACGGGGACTGGTTCCCGAGAATCCAGCCGACCGTTTCCCGAAACCAGAATTAAATTACTGGTGCTATTTTTGGTAATTTTGCCTTATCGCACCTCCCATACAATTTGGTCGCTGCCCATGTTAGTCCTACTACTGCTCTAGTTTATATTTTGAAGAGTATAATTGATCTTAGAGCTACCCTGTAAAAACTTTCGATCGACGAACGAATTCGCTGCTGGCATCAACTCAAGATATTTAATAAATGGAATAATGGTCTGCTTCGCTGCTAGGTTGACCTTTATTGATAAAATCATGAAAAATTGAGATAATTTACTCCAATGAGCACCGATTACGCCGAGTAATCTGATAATTTCGCTGTTCGTGTCCGAAATATCTGAGAGCCTCATCTTTCTGCTGCTGAGCTCAACTATTTGTCTTTCTTGCTTGTTTGTCTCAGACATATACAGCGCCATATTGTTAAAAGCGTATTCGTGACGCAGTTCTGCATCTCTCAACAATTCAATTGTCAGAGACGCCTGAAATAAAATTAGAATAACTTATTTCCTTCCATTAACAAGTGCTCTGAAATGGGGTGTGAGGGGTCCAATGCACACGTGGACAGCTTGAAAATTCTGGGGGGGGGGGTGCAAGATTTTTTGAAGGTCAAAAAATGGCCTTAAAAATAGGGGGTATTTTGATTTCTGGGGGGCATTTTGGTTCCTTGGGGGCGCATACCTCTAAACCCCCCACGCCCAGATATTGTCCGAAGCACTCATGGGGTGAAGGAAGTCTTGACGTCTGCCCCACACTGCCCCCCGAGTCCGGCGAACGCCCCTTCTAGAATCGATAGATCCTCTAGAACTGAGTTTTAATGCTTTACTTGGCCATTTAGCTCCATCCGACCCTCCAGAATTCGGTCGCTACACCTTTCCACAGAATTAAAAAATTATAAATTTTCTGAGGTCATTTTGGCAAAAAAATCAATTTTTGACCCTTTAGGTAGACCGACTGACCTTTAGGTGAGCTGTGCTCTACACCTAAGGTCCGAATTTCCAAGAATCTTGATGTGATGTAAAATCTGATGGAACCCTGAATCAAACTTTGGAGTTAATACAGGCTAAATCTGAGATAAGCAGCCATTTTCAAGTTAAAAGTAAACATGCTCAGCACAATCCGTTGGACCATCGTGCATTGTTCTTTAGACATAATGGCCACAAAGACTGGTATGAATCCTAAAACAAAATAAGTCTGTTATACACAGTTGATGGTATTAACAAAAACATTTGCAAAAAAACATTTGCTTTTGCCACAGTCTCGCCTGAAAATTCCCTACTTTCACTTCTAAGGTCTAGACGGCGGATCCCCGTCATGCATATCTGGTTAAAACTTCAAATCTTACCCCTCCAGAACTCACTTATTCCTTACCATAAATTGTTCATTTCCCATGTCATGCGACGATGCATTGACCGAAAAATCGGTACCTCCCATTCTTAGGATTGACGTTCCAGCACTCATTGAAGCAGCTATCGCAACGAATATTTTTAAGTGGTCCACGAGCCCGTTTATTTCGTTTATCACTCCCAAATGTATTTTATTCGCCGTTTTTTGACCAGCTTCGCCAGTTTTTATCATATTAATCATTTTTGCGCAAAATCGACGACCGCCTTGAATTAGCTTCAAAATTCTTTTGCCCAGTTTTTGATGCTCATACGTCATCATCGCTTTTTCCATCGCGTCGAAGCGTATATCGAATTTTTTGAAGTAAATTCGGGGATCTTTCTCGCTAGCTGATTCGCTTAAAACTTTTTCAATGACAAAAATTTTCATCGAATTGAGCTCGTTATAATATTGCGTCGCTATTGTTAAAACGTACGAAGCATCAAAACTCAATTCTGGATTGGAGCCGAAATTCTGACCCGATTGATTGTCCTACGTATTTTGGTCAATTTTATAGCAACCATGCGCGAATATAAGTGCAAGGGGTGGGGGAGTTGGAGCGGGTTGGCGGCTTCATCAGCCTAAAATAATTGGCGAGATAAAGAATCAATTTATAATTCGCTTTGATTTTGGTCGTCAGTGATTTTGATTTCTCAAATTTTTCCGGTGCATTGTGCTAGATAATAGCTATTATTGACATTTATTTATTTTCTTCGGCGACCCAGAGGTCATATTTTTGCTTAGGTAAAAAGTTTTAAACCGATTTCAAGAGCAGAAATCCCTTTTTAAGCATGTTTTCTTTTATTTTCTAGCATAATCTTTAAAAAAGTCTCGATGTACAACGTCAAATCTATAAACACACAAGATAGAGCAGTTATTCAAGCTTCCAAACGTTTATCGCTTTGATTTCACTGCGCTTTGCACTAGATTTTTGCTATAATAAAAGAAATTTACCGATTTTTTCGATCAAATTATCTTACATTTATTATTTTTTTAAAGATTGATGCGCCAAAAGGATCTTAAATAAAGTAGACAACACAAAACGCCAAGAAAATGCTATTTGGCACGTGATGGGCAAATTTTCGGAAATATTTTCGGCTGTTTTTGGCAAAGATGGGGATCGCCCCTGCCAAACCTCAGAAAGATTCTAGATGCGCAACTGACAACGACTGTAAGTAGTAACGCGGGCAACCCCAGACTGTATGGTTAAGGATACCCTATCCTTAACCGTACGGTCTACGGTACTCTTATTACTGCACAAAAACTGGTTTTCAAGGTGTGGGTGTACTTTTAACATGAAAGGATAAGAATGATACTGTAATCATTAATTGTTGTAGCAATTTGTTTACATTGCAGGCGCAGACCAAGCAATTAGTTATATTACAGGCGCGCAGAGAGACTGTGATTATTGTTGTTCACAAAAAATACTGCTGTGTATTACAGTAGGATAAGGCAAATTGAGGTTTTAGCGTGTAGAGAGGGAAAAACTAGAATTTCTGGAGGGACCCAACAGTGCGCGCCCGATCCTTAAACATAATATCTAGGGTAACCACTGTTATTACTCCTAAATGGGTAAAAGTAAAATCTGGAAACGGAAACGATGGGTAAAAGCCGGAAATGGAAACAATGGGTAAAATTTGAAAACGGAAATGTGTATAATTCTGCTCACAGTTCCGCCTGGGGTTTCTCCGCCCGGGGTAGTCCAAAAAGCCGTAAATGAGGCGGTGCCTCAGGGTGAACAGCCCGAACCTCATTTCCGGCAAAATTTTAACCATTGAAGGAGGTTTAGAGGCTCTCAAACGGGGTACCCCATAATTCATATGTGAAGCTGACACTGATTCTGTGGATGGTTTTCCGCCCTGTGATATTTGGACTATTTGGCATTTCATTTATCTCTCCATCCATCTCTCCATCCTCCAGGAGTTAGAATACCCCCAGAAATCATAATACCTCCAGAATTCAATTTTTGAAATTTTTTTCTTCTTTAGCAATTTCTTGGTGCCGTTGGATAGTGCTCAATGATAAATGTCAAACAATGATTTTTCTACTATACGATCACTTTTAAGACCATTTTTTACATTTAGAAATTTTGTTTATGCCCTCCCCCAAATTTAGGGAATCGGACAATAGGTAAAAAAACAATTCGTAGGAGGACAACTGGTAGGATGACAATTCGTAGGAAGACAATTTGTTGTATAGGTCAATTGGTAGGATACCAACTAGTAGGTATCGTATGCATACATAATCGAAGGTAGCAATTAGGCAAAGAGAGTGCAGTATGGTAAACAAGAGGCAAAATTGGTTAATTTCGGTCAACATGTTACAGTGGTCAAAATCATTTACGGTTAAGTGCCAGGTTGCGGTCGCTATTTTTCATGATTTCGTTGGACTTGTTCCTTTAAATGTCCGGGTTTAACTCGACTGAGCATGGAAAAAAGCTGTCCTTATGCCTGGATTGTACCTGACAAAATCAGTTCTTTTGAAACATATCTCACAAAGTAACTTGTCTCCCTGAAAACAAATCGTATTTTAAGTACACAGCACAGCAATGTTCTTAAGTAGCGAAAGCTTGAACCACTTTGAAATCAATTAGCCATACATGTAACAGGGAGATGGGGGCATCGCCCCACCTAAGATCGGGTCCGTCTCCCACTCTAAACCGTTTGGACTCACGTGAAGAAACACCTTGAAAATTTAAGCGATTTTTCGCCATTTTTGGGCCAAAATCGTGACAATAAAAATAACCTCTCAGAAGAGAAGACCATTGCTCTGGTCGCGTTGACCCTCTCCTTCATCTGAGCATGATTTTTGTGCTGTTCGTATGATTAAACTTCATATAATCTGATTTCATCTATCGTGGTACTGCATCCTACGAATTGTCCTCCGACCAATTGTCCTATCCTACAAATTGTCATCCTACCAATTGTCCTCCTACCAGTTGTCGTTCTACGAATTGTCTTCCTACGAATTGTCCTAGATCATGTGACTATTCACTAAGCTGCTTCTTATATTATTGCTAGAGATTGTTCGAAGACGTTCGAGTAGGATGAAGTTGTACGTGGTCAACCCGCTAGTGTAACGAATATTAATTTAATAATTTACAAAATATAGTTTTGTGCATGCTTCGGTAAAAGGGTATTCCTTTTATTTATTCATTAGCAATTATACTCTCCTTATTCCACTTCGTATTCTTCGTAAAATAGTATAGAGCCGAAAAGGTAGTTCTATTCACGTCATCATCAGCTCGAAATAATAGTTTTTATAAGTGGGTTGACCACGTACAACTTCATCCTACTCGAACGTCTTCGAACAATCTCTAGCAATAATATAAGAAGCAGCTTAGTGAATAGTCACATGATCTTACTTTCGTTCGTATTCACCTGATTCATTTATTAGTATTTAATCTCATGCTCACATCAAAAGTGGCATTCGTTACGTTCGTAAAGTTGGCTTTGGTGCTGTCAGTTGTGTTTGCCTATCTTAATAATAATATTAGCTACAGTAATCGTATACACGTCGAGAGCAGCCTTACATTTGGCGAGCGCGTAGATTGGAACGAGCTTGGCCTTCCTGTTGGCCAACTGATTTACGTCGGAGATAGTCGACTTTTATTTTTTCAAACGAGCGGTCATCGCTGCATTTTGTTTTCAACAAAAAAATTATTGCTTCGTATATTGTGGAAATCACATAATTCGGTTAACGAAAATTCGTATTCGTTTCTAGTTTGAATAGCTAGCTAACTTGACGTGAATTTTGTTATTCGGATTATTTTGCGATAATTCGTTTATTGGGCTTCCAATTCTTAGCGATTTCGACGAGTATTTCTTAGATAAGACGGATATTCGTCATATAGAATTAAAAAAATATATTTAGCGATAATTGCTCTTGCGGAAGAATTTAACGCAATTTGTAAGAGCGCGGAATCGTTGAATTTAGAACAGTTTATTCGTCGAACGCGTGGATCGAGCTACATAAATCCGGCGATGGCGGATCAATTAAATGCAATTCAAAATTTATTAGAGGAGACAGTTACGCAGGTACGTGAGTTATATACAGGACGTCCTATCTCACAAATAAGTTTTTCGCTTAATCATTTTACAGGTGAACCAAATGACATAAATTGGTCTGAATGGGAAAAACGTTTTTCACGAATTTCTGTCCTTTCTGGGGCAAATGAATTAATTAGAAAAATAGCATTGCTTTCAGTTTATTTAAAAGGGTCAGCCTTATCATTTTTTAATTCATTAGAACAAAGAAATCCACCTTTAAATGATTGGGATTCATGGTCCAATGAATTTTTAAACCGATTTCCTGATAATAGACAAATTGATATTAAATATGAGGAAATGGTAGGACGCTCACAACGTGTCGGTGAAACTGTAGCGGAATTCGCATCTGCAATACGTTATTTAGGTAAACGTGCATTTCCTGCGTGGAATGGAGTTGATAGCACGGATGTTATAATGAAAAATCATTTTATAACTCGCTTATTACCTAATATCAGACGTTGGGTGCAAAATGCTGAACCAAATTCTTTCGAAAATGCTGTAAATGAAGCTCAAAAACAGGAATTACGTGAAAAGCAAGCAGCTGAGAGTAATTTACCTGTGCGTAGTTTGCGCTTAGGGAGTGATAACGATTTTGTTGATAATTTTTCGCAGCACGTTAACGTGGCGAGTATCAGAGATGAATTTCCACCCGTAAATAGAGACCGTTTTGACCACTTTTCGCGTTCAAATAATGTGGGATCGTTTCGGACAAGAAATTTTCGAAATGAAAGATTTAATAATAGGGGGGTAAGTAGAAATTATTCAGCGGATGAACGCGCTAATTGGAATTTTCGGCCTCAACGAGGTAGTTCAGGTTATGCACAGCCGGCATTTCGAAACAACTATACGTATAATTCTGAACGAACTCATGATGGGGTTATTATCTGTGATTACTGTGGTCGTGTCGGGCACCACCGCATGACTTGCCACCGAAGGTACAACGATAGTCAGCAAACACAGCAGTACTCGAGTGCCACGCGTTTCGGCCGACGCGGAGGCCCACCGGGAGGATCGGTGCATCCTCGGCAGGGTGTTTCGAGAGGGCGTGGTCGTGGGGACATTCAGCCCACATCACGTTCCGCCAATAGCTATTTTTCTTCTTTTTTTGAAGGCTCTGGGGAGACTGAATGCCCTGCAGGTAGCTTCGATTTGCAAAATTTTGAGAGTCGTACTAAAAGTAACGAAAATTTTGAGAAAGTGCAAATTGAAAATGTGGATTTTGATCCATTAAATTGCGACGATGCAGAGGTTGCCAATTTTTATGCGGATGTCCCTACCCCCAGCAGTCAAGTACGCATAGCCCAAATTAATTACGATTATGTAAAATCGCGCCTTAATTTACGACGGACGGAAGGGGCATCCAAAAATACAAAAATTAAAGTGAAGAACTTAATTAATAAAAAGGGATCGGGAAAATTTTACGGTTATTCATGGCTTTCGGCGCAAGGAATTTCGTCCACCATGGGGTCGAACCTTGTTTTAAAACGTTATTATACCCGATACCCATATTTTAAATTTGGGGCATTGCGAAATTTTAGAGCTGCAGCATCTTTAAAAAAGGCGCGTCTTATTAATTTATCAAAATCAAAATCGCGATTAAAATTGTCTGTGATGAATAAGCCGAAAAGCCAAAATTTATCGACTAATCTATTATGCTCATTACAGGGTTTGCAACTAAGCGATAAAGTTGAGTCGGATTCGATGAACTTTATCGATGACGAGGGAAAGCGACCTGTTAGTCAAAGTGAGCTCGACCATATGGACATGGACTTCTATAGTAAATTAATTTACGAGACGGGCGACACCGCTTCTAAAAAATCTAGTGACGGCATAACGGTTACGAGCCTGAAAAGTTCAAAACCTAGTTCTACGTTAAAAGGTATGATGCGATTAATTTTTTGTATCATATTTGCAATTGTGTGCGGAACCACTTTTTCGGCAAATGTTAAAAGTAGCGATTCTTATTTCTTGTGCGGAGCTTCACGCAGTAGTCGAGCTTTATCTCTTCCGAAAAAAGTAATTTGTAATCCACCAATTTCGATGTACCCGGAAAAAGCTATTAGTTTCACAATCTGGAATTCAAAAGCTTCGTTAAATACAATTAAAGCTATTAGATGTGTTTTACGAAAACGTAAAATTTGTACAAATATGGGTTTCTTTGGCTCAAAAGGAATAATTTCTGACATTACTTCTCAAGACTTAATTTCGCCTGCTGTCTGTAGAGCTGCTTGGATTGATAAAACTTTTCATGGTCAAAATTTATTTAAGAAACAGCCAGGTGTCTGGATTACTAATAATACATTGCATGTTTCTTTTAAATGGTGTTGCGTCGATTTTTGCAATTCGGTTACGAATTTGTTATTAGAAGTTGGCTCTATTGCTGCTTCTGATAATCGTTCAACTATTAGTGATTTGGGTGACACCGGAGGATGCGCTCCTATGCAAGGTTTTTGCGTAAATCCGTCAGGTACAATAAGTTGGAATGTAACAGATTTTAAAGATTTTTGTCCTATTGAAAAACTCGGAACGTTTTCTGCTCGGGTTTCCGGAAAACATGTAATTATTGAAGCAATACAAGGAGCTTTTACTATTAAATCGGAAACTAATTTATGCAATTTAACTCACAGTTTTACAACATTGCAGGGTCCTATCCTTCAAGTTCACAAACCATATGATTTCAATATTTCCGTTATTCACCGCCACTCTTCAAATTTGTCAATTAGTATTTTTTCTAATTCATCTGCTTCGACTTCTGATTATGACCCTATTAACATTAAATTACAATTTTTGTACGATAAAATTCGAGAGCAAGAATTTAAATTTTTTCGAATTATTTGGACCGAATTATGTAAATCTGCTGAAAGACATTTGCGTTTAGTTTGGCAAATTCTTAAATTAGATTCAACATTAGGGGCGCGCGCTTTATTGCAACGAGATGATATTATTGCATCTTTCGCTGGCGAAGTTCTTATGGTTTGGGAATGTAAGCCAATAATACCCGACCAAATATTTTGGGACTTCCGAATAAATAATACTTGTTTCGAATATTTGCCGATTTTGGTGAAAAATCAGATTTTATTTGTTGTACCGGGCAGTAAAGATGTTATAAATCATTCTCCTAAAGTAGATTGCAATCATCATCTCTTAGGCATTTATTTTGATACTAAAACAGGATGGCGTACATCTAGTGGACCTGTTCACGTTACATCTGTACCGTACGAAATTTCGTGGAATGGCACATGGAAATTTGCGACATTTTATGCTCCATCAATTTTTCACGATAAAAATGCTGGAATTTTTCATACTTTTGGATTATTGAAAAGCTATATTTATCGAATTTTTCAAATCGAAAATCAACTTGATATTCTAACAAGCTATACTGCTAATATGTCTATTGATCCTAATGTCATTTACCAAGTGCTTAAAGGTACCGGCGCGGCTTTAGCTGAATCTATTGAAGGTATTGGTTCAACTTTTGAAAACATTGCGGTAACTAACGCAAAAACGTTAACTTCTGCCGTTTCTACATTCATTACGGGACCATTGCAACTTATCATTAATATAGTTGTTACCTTATTTTTCATTGCTTTATGCGTTCTGATTACATGGTATGCACTTAAGTGGACGCGAGGCTGTCGAGCATGTCGGAAATGTAAAATTAGTCGGGTTTATCGACGACATATTATTAATAGTCGTGCATCTTCACCTCGATTGCGCGCTAATACTTTAATTCTATCGAGTAATCATCCTATTTCAAATATAGAACGACAAGAGCAACAACGCGATTATCTTCACACTCCGGATTTTGGAGAAATAATAAATGAAAATCAAAATCAATCAGATTTGGATGATATTTTCGAGCCTATCAGTCCATCTTTAAATCAGAATAATAGCTTAATAACTCATAATTATGAAAATCCATTAAATTTGGGAAATATTTCCGATAATCTTAATGCGATTGAAAATCCGATCGAAAATTCGTTTCATCATATTGCTCATTTTCTATTCGACGCCTTTCCGAGTATTAATCGAAATTCACAACATTCTGCATGCATAGTACAAAATCCTTTGACAAATGAACGTTGTCCGCAGATTCACATTTATTTAAATGATAACTTAAATACGCCTATAAAAGCTTTGGTTGATACCGGTTCAGATATTACATTAATAAGTAAAGAATTTGCTAATTCTCTTCACTTAAAATTGGATTCACCTATTATAAATGAAATTACGACGGCCGGTGGGGAAATTTCCCAAGTAATTGGTTCATGTTGGGTAAGGATCGCATTATCTATCCATCATGCTCTTAATTATCCTTCAGAGTTCATAAGGGTACATGTTATGCGAAGTTGTCCATCAAATTTTGTTATAGGTACTGATTTTTTACGGAGATTTCCAAAATCTGATATTCAGTGGAAAAATCAACAAATTGATTTTGGAAATGTAGTAATTCCTATGTTAGAATATTTATATTTGCCTGATACCACTCGAGGGGTAGTTGTCATTGATCAAGATTATGAATTGCCTCCTCGCAGTATGACTTTATTGAATGCACGTTTAGCACCTACTTATGCTGCGTTTGATTCATTAATTTTCGAGCCATTAAATGAAATTGCTACTTCACATAACATCGATGTTGCTACATGCCTAGTTAGACCTGATTCTGGCCGTATACCAATAAATATTCTCAATAGTTCGCCAGCGCCTATTTTTCTTTTTGAAGGCACGCGCATAGGCAAAGTTCGTATGTATTCTGCGCCGTGGCGTAATCCAAGGCCTGCCCATAATTTTAATCAGGGACAAACCTACAGTCGACGAACACAGGCTATTGAGGTAAATCTGCAAAATGATAGGGATTTTCCTTTATTTTCGGAGCTGAATTTAACGTCTGAAAATAAATTGACGGAAAGTGAAAAAACTATGTTTTTGAATCTCTTACAAAAATTTAAAAGCATTTTCGCGAAAGATGATTTCGATATTGGAAAAACATTGGCTACTCAACACACGATTGATACTCAGGGTTCTAAGCCTATTAAGCAGGTACCATACCGCATTCCTCAAAAACAACGCGAAATTATTGACTCTGAATTAGATAAAATGCTTAAAAAGGGCGTTATAAAAACATCACAGAGCCCATGGGCTAGTCCAGTCGTTTTAGTTCCTAAGAAAAATGGTGGTCATCGTTTTTGCGTCGATTATCGAAAACTGAACGCTGTTACTAAAAAAGATAGTTATCCGTTGCCAAGAATCGACGATATTTTCGATACTGTTAATAACGCAACCTATTTTTCTACGCTTGATCAAGCATGGGGTTATTGGCAAATACCCGTGGCTAATAAAGATAGGGAAAAAACCGCGTTTACAACCTATAAAGGATTATATGAATTTAATGTACTTCCATTTGGTCTCTGTAACGCTCCTGCTACATTTCAACGTTTGATGGATGTCATCTTGAGTGGCTTACAGTGGTCTAAATGTTTAGTTTATCTAGACGATATTTTAATTTTTAGCGCTACGTTTGAAGAACATTTGAAACGCTTAGAAGAAATTTTTGTTCGAATTAAGAAGGCAGGATTAAAACTGCGACTTCAAAAATGCAAGTTTTTCATGACAAAAATTTCATATTTAGGGCACGTTATTTCAGCAGAGGGGATCAGTCCCGATCTAAAAAAAATTGAGGCCGTTCAAAAATTCACTGAACCCAAGAATGTTGACGAGCTAAGATCCTTTTTAGGACTCGCTGGTTATTACCGTCGTTTCATAAACAATTTTGCTAAAATAGCTAACCCACTTCATCAGTTATTACAAAAGAAAGCTGTATTTAAATTTGACCCTGCATGTGTATCTGCATTTGAATCACTTAAAGTTGCTTTAACCACCGCACCTGTTTTAACTCATCCCGATTTTTCAAAGCCTTTTACATTATACACGGATGCTTCTGGTAAAGGTATCGGTTCTGTGTTATCTCAACCTACGGATAATGGGGAACGTCCGATCGCGTATGCCAGTCGTAGTTTATCAAAAGCGGAAAAAAATTACTGCGCTACCGAAATTGAGGCATTAGCAGTCGTGTGGTCAGTGAAACATTTTCGCCAATATCTATATCAGCAAAGAGTTACTATAATTACTGATCATTCTGCACTTCAACAGCTTTTTACGAAACCTAATCCTTCAGGTCGAATTGCTCGTTGGAGTTTAGCTTTACAAGATTTTCAGGATTTAGTTATTAAACATAGACCAGGAAAAAATCATGCAAACGCTGATGCACTTTCGCGTTTATTTTGCAACAAAATTAGTTCAAAACATGACTTAATCGAAGATAAAAATTTTAATATTGTTGAAGCACAAAGTTCCGATTCATTTTGTAATCAAATGTTAAATTTTCTCACTAATAAAATATTGCCTGAAGCTGAAATTGATTCAAAATTAATTACGCGTTTAAGCCATCTGTATGGAATCATACATGGTATACTGTACTTTGTGGGAACGCCCACTTCAAATACTGATGCACGATTAGTTATACCTGAGTGTTTCAAGCAAGAAATACTGGAAGCACATCATGACGATGTATTTTCAGGACATTTTGGTTTCGCTCGAACTTTAGCTAAGCTTCGCTTGCATTATTACTGGAGAAATATGTATACTGACATTAAGCATTATTGTGAAAATTGTTCGCATTGTATTACTCGTAAATCACCTACGCATAAAATACGAGCTTCTCTAGTACCTATACCCGTTTCTGGTCCTTTTGATCGTGTTGCAGTGGATATTTTGGGTCCGTTGCCAATTTCAGAACAAGGGAATAAATATATAATTGTTTTTACTGAATATTTGACTAAATTCGTCATTGCTTGCGCATTATCTGACATTACCGCCGAAACTGTCGCAAAAGTCTTCATGCATGATATTGTTTTAAAGCACGGTGCTCCGAAAACACTTTTATCTGACCGTGGCACAAATTTTCTTTCATCATTAGTTCAGAAAATTTGCGATCTCTGCGGTACGCGCAAAGTAAATACTACATCATATCATCCTCAAACAGACGGACTCGTTGAACGTTTTAATAAAACCCTAGCATCTATTCTGTCCATGTACGTAAACAAAAAGCATACGGATTGGGATCAGTTTCTACAGTACGCAGTTTTTGCTTATAACACTGCAAAGCAACAGTCGACCAAGTTTTGTCCATTCTTTTTACTATACGGTCGTAATGCTCAATTACCTATCGATGCTGTTCTCGATTACGTTCCTAATAAATATTTAATCGATGCCTCAGATTATGCTTTAGATGTTTCTCGTTTTCTGTCGTCAGCCTGGCGACTCGCTCGTGAAAATATTCAGTCTGCACAAGAGCAACAAAAGCTACAATATGATAAACGTACACATAATATTTCGTTTAACGTTGGGGAATATGTTTATAAGTATAGCCCAGCAGTAAAACCTAAATGTTCTGCTAAATTTTTGCACCCCTGGATCGGCCCATATCGTATAGTCGAAATAAAATATCCGAATGCGAAGATCTGTCTCAATGATAAATCGGACAACGGGGAGTGGACCCATGTTAACTCGTTAAAGAAATGTCCTGAGAAAATTATGCAAAAAGCCCAGGATATAGTGCGACAAATTCCACCGATTGTTAATAAAAATGTGGGTGTTGACATTTCATTGGAAAATAGGGACATTTTGGCCTCTCGTTATAATCTTCGGCCTCGTCGACGATTGTCGACATAGACTTTTGCTAAGCTTGCATGTTATTCGTGTATATATAAATTTTTCTCTTTCCTATCCTCTTTTATCTGTTGGACTAATACAATCTAATTTTCTTTTCTTCAGACTTATTCCTGTCGTTCAGTTTTAATAATTATTTTACATCTTTAATATTTCCATTTTTTTTAACACCATTTAATTACAAATCTAATCTTTTACATTTGTCATTTGTTCTCATTAATCAACTCACATTAAATCGGAGTAATGGAGAATATTATTCCAATTTTCTTTACATCCAATATTTCACTACATTTCACTCACTTCCCGGGTTGACCCACTAAAAATAATTAAATAAATATTATTCTTACATCCCATTTAAAAAAAAAAATAATAATAATCTCCGTCGCGATTCGCCATTTATTTGAATAATTATGTTTGATTATTGCATAAAATATAATTATGATGTTTGCTATTTACGTGTATGATTAATTTGTCTTAATTTGAATATAATTTTTGTGCGCATAAAATATTATGATGAATCGTATTTTATTTAGTGTATATTGTTGCGTTATCAGATGTATTTTGAGGTGTTTTGTCTATTTGAAGTGACGATCAGCAATATGGGGTATCCTGTCGTTCGTTGGATTCCAATTATGGGAAAAGTTTCGCAACAAACGGCACATTCTGAAATTAATTCGGTGCTATGGGACGAGAATATTGGGCGACCACCAATCACAGGCTATTACACGCTTGTGCCTAAATATTGTTCGCCTGAAGCAGCATGCGAATTACTGCAACAAACAAAATTTTTAGCGAAAAATTACGCTATTACGACTTTCGCGCATAAATTAACAATACAGTTAATTAATATCGCTTGTGCCGACGGACGTTCGATTATTTTCGATTTAGCGGAAATGGGGCGTGTCCCACTGATTTTACGCGAATTTTTGCTGGATAAATCGAATCGATTTATTGGCTTTGATACCGATTTTGATAGTGGCGCATTAGGTCATCGAGATAAACGTTTGGCAGCTATTCAGCTGAGCGGCGATTGTTATTCGATATGCAAATTAATGACCAATGCTACTATAACTGACGAACCGCGACTTCCTTACGATTTACCGTCTAATGCGGGTTTAAAATCAATTGTTAATGAATTATTTGGCATGATTTTACCGGATTACATTGAATCAGAGGGAAACCTCGGTATTTATGCTTTGCGAGCCATTGCAATATTTGATTGTTACCTCGGACTTGACATTTATTATGACGAAATTAAGACGGTTTATTTAGCAAATAAGGCGCGGCTTAACTTTGACCATAAACCCTTACTACCTGAAAGTTTATGGGGCTTGCTGAAGCGAGAAAAAGTCGAAAAAGCGCCATGTAAACCGAAAATGCCGAGAAGCGTCATACAATTAGAAGCAGTGAGTGACGACGAAGACGAAGATGTGGAATCGGGCTTGCATCCGCAGGATGTGTACGATGGCATTATTAGCGGAATGAAGGCTGCTGCACAAGTGCGATCTGTTGTGCATGTTCCTAAGCCAACTCCGATTGATGCGAAAAGTAAATCTGGCCCATCAGGAGTGCTTAAACAGGGGTCGCCCTTTAGAATTTCGAAAAATATTAGCCTTCGATTGCCATTGTCATCTCCACCAAAACCTTCTGGTATTGGGCGAGGGATAATAGTAGAACCATCGGCTAATTCGAGACCTAGCGGCCTGCAAAATGCAAATTATGCATCCATTAAAGAGGCGTTATACCAGAGCGTGCGCGATCATGCATATGCGTTTCGTCTGCGTTTTCATCGGCGAATGCCGGATCAACATACAAGCTGGGCGCCGAAGCATCAACGATTTTTGGATGAACGTTCAGCTAAATTAAGACGAATTTATGCGGATTTATTGCCAAGTCACGAATTGCAGCGTGCGCTGGCTATTTTAGAATCTCGATTAAGGCAGCGTTTGTACGACGCTAAAAACCCAAATTATATGCCGAACCGACGACAAAATTAGTTATATGCCCATCGCTGTACATAATTAATTACTGACTTAATTTTTCTCTTGCATTTTGCCTTACCTCGGACGAGGGAATTCGTAAATGATTTTATTTCTCGCTATTTTTATTCTTTGCTATACATGTCGTCGGGACGCCGACTTTTTCCAGCGGTGAGAAAGTGTAACGAATATTAATTTAATAATTTACAAAATATAGTTTTGTGCATGCTTCGGTAAAAGGGTATTCCTTTTATTTATTCATTAGCAATTATACTCTCCTTATTCCACTTCGTATTCTTCGTAAAATAGTATAGAGCCGAAAAGGTAGTTCTATTCACGTCATCATCAGCTCGAAATAATAGTTTTTATAAGTGGGTTGACCACGTACAACTTCATCCTACTCGAACGTCTTCGAACAATCTCTAGCAATAATATAAGAAGCAGCTTAGTGAATAGTCACATGATCTTACTTTCGTTCGTATTCACCTGATTCATTTATTAGTATTTAATCTCATGCTCACATCAAAAGTGGCATTCGTTACGTTCGTAAAGTTGGCTTTGGTGCTGTCAGTTGTGTTTGCCTATCTTAATAATAATATTAGCTACAGTAATCGTATACACGTCGAGAGCAGCCTTACAGGTGCTGTCCACCCTGATCATGCCTGACTGCTAATTCATTGAGTAGAACATGAACATTTTTATTAATAAGTTTCTTGAACAAATGGCTTCGGGAATTCCAATCCATATTCATCGCCTCAGTGTTCTTAAAGTTAAGTTTTTACTTATAGAAACTTGCTATTGTAGAGTTCTTTGTATCTAGGTCACTTTCATCTAATGAATTTGCAAGAAAGCATGTGCATCAGAGTTTTCATAAAGCTTGGATAAAAAATACGTTAAAGAATGGTGGGTTGCCTAATTTTTCAACATTATTTGGAATTTCTCCATATCTTCTAGAGCATTTTCCATCATTGTGCGCCAGAAAGGATTTTTCCAACCACTTTTGATATCAGGTTTACCATTACTGTCAGATAGATCATCAGACATTTATTTATTCAACTTCTCTTCTTGTTTGACTTGTTGTTCTTCCTCTTCTTCTTCCTTCTTTTCAAATGTTTCTTTTATAGTTTCATCATCTGTACTAGTATTTTCTGTATTTATTGAGGAATAAAATATGTGATGATGCCCCTTTTATAGGAAATTATTTGACAAAGCCTTTTTACATAAGGTGCATAAAACGACTATCTCCAATCAATGTAGAATAAATAAATGACTGTCATTTCAGATTCACTACGTGTTATATTTTTGTCCAGGATATTTGTGCAACTTATCATCATCACTCATGCATACACACACAAACATACATACACACACACACACACACACACACACACACACTCACTACACTCAATCACTCACTCAGTCACTCACTCACTCACTCACTCACTCACTCACTCACTCACTCACTCACTCACTCACTCACTCACTCACTCACTCACTCACTCACTCACTCACTCACTCACTCACTCACTCACTCACTCACTCACTCACTCACTCACTCACTCACTCACTCACTCACTCACTCACTCACTCACTCACTCACTCACTCACTCACTCACTCACTCACTCACTCACTCACTCACTCACTCACTCACTCACTCACTCACTCACTCACTCACTCACTCAATCACACACTCACTCACTCACTCACTCACTCACTCACTCACTCACTCACTCACTCACTCACTCACTCACTCACTCACTCACTCACTCACTCACTCACTCACTCACTCACTCACTCACTCACTCACTCACTCACTCACTCACACACCACTCACTCACTCACACACATACACACACACACACACACGACACACACACGCCTGCGCAGACACTGTCACATGCACACATGGTCCACCCACACATAAGTATCTTTAAAATAATTTTTGCTTGACAACTAGTTTATTTTTATTGTTAATCCTCCATTATTTTTGGTGTGATCAATGTTTTTCTAATTAAAAATATTGGTTAAGTTTAGTTTTAAGACAGGCATGAAGAAAATTAAATAGTACCTGAAAAACCACTTAGGAATAGAATCATGGTCAGAATGCCTGTCTCATAATTAAGCTAAACCAATGCTCTTAATTAGAAAAACTTTGCCAATGCTAAGAACAATGGACGCTTAACAATAAATATAGACTAGTAATCAAGCAAAAAATTTTTCATAGCTTCATATGTGTGGGTAGACTGATTGTGAGTATACTGTGTGTGAGTGTGATACTACACGTGTGTGTCTCGTGTGTGTGTGTATTTGTGTGTGTATGTAGGTGTGGTGATGATGTGTAGTGCCTAGATTCTGGACAAAAATATAAAATATAGTGATACTGAAATGACAGCCACTAATTCATTCTGAATTGATTAGAGATGGTCGTTTTATGCACCTTATGTAACAAGCCTTTGTCAAATAATTTCAAATTAAAGAGACATAACCATCTATCACATTCATAAATGAATACAGAGAACACTAGTACAGATTATGAATGAAACTAATGGAGAAACATCTAAAGAAGAAGAGGAGGAAGAAGAAAGCCTTTGAAGAACAAGTCGAACAAGAAGAGAGTTCGAATGAAGAAATGTCTCATATGTGATGATGAAGCTAAGATCAAACTTTAAAGTTTTTTATCCAAGCTTCATGAAAATGACAATGCACATGCTTTCTTGCAAAAAGCATTAAATAAAAGTGATCTAGATACAAAGTTGTTTACAACAGCATCTTTCTTATGTTCTTTTCACTCTAAACTGTATAAATTATTGTTCCTAGGGTCAGGTTTGTGCGTAAAGCTATCCTACTATTTTCGCTAAAGCTAAAGGGGACCAAGATTTGGGGCTTCCCTTCTGTGCGTGAAATGAATGAATCAAAACATCGACGTTTACTTACAATAAGTATGTGATCAAGTCAAATGAGAATAATGATAATCGAAAAACACAAGCAAGTCAAAGTAGTAGCAAAAGATGTTAGAAATATTGTAATAAGATTGCAACGCTATCAGACGACATCAACGGTGAAAGATGAAGGGAGATAACTGTTACGCCTGAATCTACAACGCTAAACCAAGAGACACTGAGCGACTTTTCTTAGATCTTTCCAGTTTTATACTTAAAAGCATCTCTGGCTTTTCCACCAGAGGCGATCGTAAAGTGCACTTTGCTTTCAGCCTTTAATTTTCCCATTTTTTGGTATCCTATACGCATTGTGGCTTATTTTAAGTATATCTTGTGTGTATATGAATGCTGACCTTCTGACCGCCCCGCTTTACCTCTATTCCGTGAACTCACATGGTCTTCAATGTTACCTTGTGCTACCTTTCTCAGCTATTGCCCTTTTTGGGGTTATATGCATCCTGACGTGTATTAATCCAGAGAAATCTGGTTTATATTGCCCTTGGGGCTCCCAAAAATCCCCAAACTTCTGGGCTCGTGTCAGTTTAATCGGTCTGAACTTTTTATTGGGAAAAAGTATTAATTGATGGTTATCTTTTAAGACCTCTATGATTTGGGCTGAAAAGCGCATCTTGTTTAAGGTACACATATTTGTTCACGATTACTGCCTGACTTTCATCCTTTATAACGTTTACATATATGCTCATATCGCCATCATCATCTTACCTAAATCCTTTCCAATTCACATCGTCCGATAGTATGACATATTATATACACGCATAATAATAAAAAGCTAGCGCGCTAAATTAATTTACCTTATAATGCTCAGATGTCAAAATAACGTTATGAAGCAGGTACCTAAAATAAATGTTTGCATGCACTTAATGTATAAAAGGAAAGGTAAACTTTACAATTTCTTGTTTCGACTTGACACGCCTCCTCGGCTGACAGATGTCATTGGCTCCTAAGGAAGTATTGATGTCGAATGGTCGGTATTTCTCTTTTAATTTCTGTTGTTTCTGGGTCAACATCTTCAAGGTGTCAAGCAGATTTTTGTCTAATTAGTAGAGGTTTTCTTATTTCTTCATCTTCATTTTCACTTAGTGGTTTTTCTAATGCTTCTACCTTTTTAACTTGTCGAGCACAGTATTTTTTGGTTCGGTTAACATGTACAGTCTGATTTCTTTTACCATTTATATTAATAATATAATTTGGGTAGTTTACACTCACGATACAATAGGGACCAGTGTAGACCGGTTGGAATTTTTTGGCAAGCCTTGTTTTTATGGCCTCGTTGGATAGTAGCACTAAGTCACCTATTTGCATTCTGTATCTTTCGCTTTTGTATTTTGTGCTTCTAAATATTTTTGTTGCAATATTTCTATCTGTTGCTGTACTGCACTTAGCGCTTCTGAAAAATGTTTTTTGACCTCTTCTTTGTTGGTTGAAAGATTGACATGATAAAATGGACGTTTGTATTGTAGGACTGTATCTATGGGGAGCATAGGTGTTCGTCCATACATAAGGGAAAATGGACTGCACCCAGTGGTTCCATTAACATGCATGTTAGTTGCAAAAACAGCATATAGTAGGTATACATAAGGGAAAATGGACTGCACCCAGTGGTTTCATTAACATGCATGTTAGTTGCAAAAACAGCATATGGTAGGTGCTCATCCCAGTCTATTTCACTTTTATTTAAATACATGCTTATTCACGTTATCAGAGTTTGATTTGCGCGCTCGGCCTCCCCGTTGGATATAGGATGGTATGCAGTAGTGAAAACCTGGTTTGTTCTAAAAAGCGCCATTATTTCTTGCATGAGTTGTGAAGTAAAGTCGGAGCCCCTATCAGATTGTAAAACTCGGGGGGGGCGCCATGCCTGCAGACTATTTGTGTTACAAATATTTTTGCTACAGTGAGTGCAGTTATGTCTGGCGTTGCAAATGCTTCTATATACTTCGTAAAATAATCTATAAAGACTATTATGTATTTATTTCCATTCTCGGGTAAGATTAGGTGGCCCCACACAGTCGACTGCAATCCTTTCGAATGACCCCAAAGATGTAATGGACTGAATACGGGCTGTAATTCTCTGGCGTTCAGGCTTGTTGCATTGGCAAATATCGCAAGTGTTACAATATTCTGTGATTTCTTTAGCCATATGTTTCCAAAAATATTTATCTAGCAATAAGTCGTACGGTCTTGCGCAAGCCAAAATGCCCTGCAAACCCATCATTGTGATATGTTTGTATGATTAGAGGTATAATTAAGGTTGGGATTAACATTCTTTTTGTCTTTTCATCGACTTTATAGAGTATGTCATCCTCGATTAAAAACCCTTCAGGACAGTTCTCTAAAAAGAAACTTTTTAATTCTGTATCTTCTTTTTGTAGGGTACTGATCCCGCCTCCTAGTTTAGACGATTGGGGATCCTTAACTGCATTTTCTGCCCACACTACATTTATCCCGTATCTTTCTGCATTTTCTTGCTCCATTCTGTTTCCGTCAATATTAAGATACATGTTTTCTCATGGATTAGGTAGACGAGACAATAAATCCGCATTCTGATTTGTTATTCCTTTTTGTGGTACTACCGAAATTTTTATTCCTGCTATCGCAAGTCCCCACCGTGCTATTCTTGCCAAAGGGTTTGCTTTTTCAAGAATAGACTTTACTGCAGTGTGATCGCTTTCTACGATAACTTCTTGCTGGTACAAATATGGTCGAAAATATTAAATGAATTCAATGACTTTGAGTGTTTTGAGTTCTGTTACTGCATGATTTCTCTCAGCTTTCTTCAAGGAGCGGCTAGCGTAAACTATAGGGTGCTCTTTTAAATTGTTTTGTACCTGAGAGAGGACAGCCCCAATTCCAGTGTATGATGCATCAGTCTGTAATATGAATGGCTTCAAAAAATCAGGATGGGACAGGATAGGTGATTGAATTGATTTATCCTTCAAGCTTAGAAAACAATTTTCTTGGTCATCCTTCCAAGAAAATGTTCTATCTTTTGAGTAAACGGTTTAAGGGTTCAGCATTTTTCGAACAGTTTTCTATGAACTTCCGATAGTAAGAGACAATGCCTAAAAACGATTTTATTTCTTTGACGTTTGTTGGTCTGGGCATAATTTTGACTGCCTCAATTTTCTTAGGATCTGGCAGAATCCCTTTTGCAGATATTTCATACCCTAGATATAATGTCTCTTCATAAGAAAATTTGCACTTCGATAGTTTTAATTTCATATTTGCATCACTTAATCTTTTAAGTAAGATTTCAAGTCTGTTTAACATTTCCTCATGCGTCCGTGCAAAGATGAGCACGTTGTTGAGGTATACAAGACAAATATTCTATTGTATACCTGAGAGAATTATGTCCATTAGCCTCGAAATGATATCGGCGCATTGCAAAGTCCAAATGGCAAGAAATTGAACTCATAAAGACCTATAGATGTGTTAAACGCCGTTTTTTCTTTATCGTTCTCTTAAATTGGTATTGAAACATAGGCATTCGCCTGTTCTAATGTAAAATACTTCATACCATTTATTGTGTCTAGAATATCGTCTATCCTGGGTAAGGTATACATGTTTTTCTTGGTTACATTATTTACTCCTCTGAAATCTATACACATTCGATATTTTCCATCTTTTTTTGTACTAAAATGACGTTAGTTGACCAAGGCAAAGTGCTGGGCTGAATTATGTCTCTATTTTCTAGTGTTTTTATTTTTGTTATAATAATTTTCTTCTCCCTAGGTGAAGTGCGGTATGGGTGTTTATGTATAGGCAGATTATTGTCTGTATCTATGACATGCTTAACTAACTCTGTTTCCCCAGAGTCCATGTCGTTAACAGCATATAGATATGGATATTTAGAAGGGAGGTTTATTATTTCATTTCGTTCGACTCTAACTATGGTAAAATGTCAGCATTATTTTTGATCCTCTGGGTAAATTGGTTTATGTCGTTACCTTCAATGCCAGTGCTTGTTGTATTTTCTGGATTCTGTGGCTCATTTAGTAAATTTTCTAGATGTGTGTTTACTGTACCCAAACGCGTATTGGCGTATAATTTTACTTTGTACCCACTCGGGTTTAAGATTTGAATGGGTATTGTATAATTTTCTGGCACAGTGCAGATAGAATGTGCATAATACAGGTCATCATCGTTTTGGCTGGTTTTGGCGATGGTTTTGGCAAAACGTGGGCCGGCTACCTGACACTGAAAGAGTGACATTTTCATTTTCAGAGCTTAGCTCATTGAACACGTTGGCTGAATGCCCCTCTGAGTAAATGGCGAACGGGACTAGTTGCCCCCTATATAACCAGAAGAATGGATTTTCTGCTCGCCATTGATCGAAATGACTCTGCAAATTGGCCGCTTCAAGTGCGGTGTAGTCCGTATCAGACTCGTAATTTTCATCATCCGACGACAGCCACAGGTTTACATCCTACTTTCTGCGCCACAAAATTATGTCAGGTTCGTGCATAAAGCTATCCTACTATTTTTGCTTAAGCTAAAGGGGACCAAGATTTGGGGGTTCCCTTCTGTGCGTGAAATAAATGAATCAAAACATTGACGTTTACTTACAATAAGTATGTGATCGAGTCAAATGAGAATAATGATTTTCGAAAAACACAAGCAAGTCAAAGTATTAGCAAAAGACATTAGAAATATTGTAATAAGATAGCAACGCTATCAGACGACGTTGATGGGGAAAGATGAAGGGAGATAACTGTTACGCTTGAATCTACAATGCTAAACCAAGAGACACTGAGCGACTTTTCTTAGATCTCTCCGCTTTTATACTTAAAAGCATCTCTGGCTTTTCCACCAGAGGCGATCGTAAAGTGCACTTTGCTTTCAGCCATTAATTTTCCCATTTTTTTGTATCCTATACGCATTGTGGCTTATTTTAAGTACATCTTGTGTGTATATGAATGCTGACCTTTTGACCGCGCCGCTTTACCTCTATTCCATGAACTCACATGGTCTTCAACGTTACCTTGTGCTACCTTTCTCACCTTTTGCCCTTTTTGGGCTTATATGCATCCTGACGTGTATTAATCCAGAAAAATCTGGTTTATATTGCCCTTGGGGCTCCCAAAAATCCCAAAACTTCTGGGCGCGTGTCAGTTTAATCGGTCTTAACTTTTTATTGGAAAAAAGTATTAATTGATTGTTATCTTTTAGGACCTCTATGATTCGGGCTGAAAGGCCATCTCGTTTAAGGTGCACATATTGGTTCACGATTGCTACATGACTTTCATCCTTTATAACGTTTACATATATGCTCAAATCACCATCATCATCTTACCTAAATCCTTTCCAATTCACATCGTCCAATAGTATGACATATTACTCGTATATACACGCATAATAATAAAAAGCTAGCGCACTAAATAAATTTACCTTATAATGCTCAGCCGTCAAAATAGCGTTATGAAGTAGGTACCTAAAATAAATGTTTGCATGCACTTAATGTATAAAAGGAAAGGTAAACTTTACAATTTCTTGTTTCAACTTGACAATAGGCTTATAGTTGTACACAGAGTGCGTGAATTCGAAATTATTAGACTTGACGTTTTATGAGCTTTTAGATAATACCTTATCTGTCAATTTAAAATAGAAAACAACTCAATTTACATGCAGAAAATTGTTAGAAATTTGTAAAAAGTCATAACCAACGCTTATACTTTTTATATAGCACTCTTTAAAACGGAACTATTTTGTTAGGTTTCATGCTCATATCTTGAAAACTTGTAAAGTTATTAATGTTTGAAGGCCTAAATTTGCGCGTTTTGCAGGGTATACTGTGTAAGAAACCTGCTTTTTCAAACATTACTTTTGACTGCTTGAAACAAATTAGTTGGTTTATAGCAAAATAGTTATATAATTTTGTGCTCTTTTATTTGAGCTATTGCTCAGCTTCCTCTAATTCCGCTTGGTTTAGGCTACAATCTCATTATAAAATTCAGGGAATTTTTAACTTGCGAATCAGAAATCAACCTCCATTGTACAATAAAAACGACATGTTTTATAAGTCAAAACCTAACTTTGGGAACACTGATAGGATGAATATGGTATGTAATTTTAGAGCCATTTCTTCAAGAAGCTTATTACTAAAAATGCTGATATTCTATTTGGCGAATTAGCGAAAGGCAAGATCAGGGTGGAGAGATGAATGAAATTCTAAATATTCATAAAATCATGTCAGTACAAGGCTATCATGATAGAATAAGAACATGGTGAAAACAACATATGTGCTACAATTAAAAAATGTTTAATAAATTTATCGAATGTGCTAAATGTTAATGTTATACTTATGTCGACATTAATGCAAACTGCAAGCGAATTTTGATACAGTAATGTTTTTTGACCATATTCATAAATAGTATACATCTGCATTATGCCAAATGTACAAAGCGTTGTCTGGCAGTACAAGAATATCTATACAATTTGCGCAGTAATGTGCAATTATGTTTTAATCCCTCTCTGATTGATGAATTTGTAAGCTTATTATTCTTAAATTCGAGACAAAGGACTAAAAGTAGTAAAAAAGTGCGGTCATCTGCTTTAAACTATCTCATTTAATTTTTTCTTTTTCTTTATCATTTGACTGGCAAACCACAATTTTGGTATCATATTCTTATATCTTACTTCTCCCTAACACTTGGCCTTGTTTATTTCTATGATCTATAAAATTTCTCAACATATTTGCCTCAGGTTAATCATGAATGCTGAACAATGGCACATAAAATAAATAAATTTGTGCTTCTATGTAGCATTAAAGCATGAGCTACTTAAAGTGCTTTGCATTACCTCAAATTCGCATTATGTAAATTGTGCCTTATAACAGGTTAAGCATGAGATTTATTAAGCACCGTAGAAAGACAGCTCTATGTGATAAACATATCTGTAGATGTACAGCCTCATTTCGCTTCATATGTAAGGCACGTGAGGTAGATCAGCGAATTCACACCAATTATACAAGATGTCACTTGTACTATTACACCATTAGCCTTGAATACAATAACAAACATCACTGCTAAGCGCACAAATACGCATTATGTAGATAGTGTTACTCTATCCATGTATTGTAAAAAATTGTGTTAATTTTAAGACTTACCGAGGCAGTGTTAAAAATAAAAAAATGATGTTTTTTATTACACACAGTGATTATGTGCACAGCAAAGTGCAATAGACCTTAGCATCTCTACAACACAGTCTGTGCTCACAAAGTAAAAAAATTTGCAATATTACTTATTAACATCTTTGTACTAAATAAACAATACAACAAAAACTATTTTCGGATTAATTTAAGTAGGTACCTAAGATAGTATGTTTAAGAATTAGGCGCGCACTGTTGGGCCACTCTAGAAAAACTAGTCTTTTTGCTCTCTACATACTAAAACCTCGATTCGCCTTATTCTACTCTAAAAAACAGTACTATTTTTTGCGGACAACAATAATCACAGTCATAATTCCTACCCTTAATAAAAACCATTGCTTCGCCTGCGCCTGCAATGTAAACAAATTGCTACAACAATCAATGATTTCTGTATCACTATTATCCTTTCATAATAAAGGTAAATGCATACCTAGAAAACCATTTTTTGTGCAATGATAAGAGTACCATAGACTGCTCGGTTAAGGATCGGGTATCCTTAATCATACGGTCTAGGAGTGGCCCTCGTAACTAATACTGTAGTAAGAGATAGCTATATATTATGAATTCCAAAGTTATTAGAAATATAAAAAAATATGAAAATCCATCATACACTGTCATTTCTGTACAATTTTATCAATGATTAGTAAAAATATAAATTTTTCTATGGAAACTGTGAACTTAATTTGTAATGGATTTTGAGCATCTGTTTAAAAATAGCAGATTTATGTTCATTTGGTTGGTCATAATATTGCTGTCGTCTGAAGGAGTGACTACAAGGTATTGCAAGACCTGTCCAAAACGATATGTCGGGGAAATTTTTTTATTTTGCACATAACAAATTTTTATAGGCTTGATCATTAGCCCCACAAGTAGGCAGCATTTATAACATTTATAAGCTGCAACCAAATTATGAAGATGCGATGAGGCCATATTGCCTAAATTAGTACCAAAAATTCAATTCCGGAGGTGTGTCGATTATGAGGGTTGTCCGGATTCTCAAGGGAAGGGGTCCTGACAATGCATGGTCAGCAAGAAAAGTATGAACTTCTTAGGATGCAATTCTCCCCCATAATTCCTTTCTTAATGCCCATGTGTGGTCCAGAACCCACACTCCCACGCCCAAGTCTGATGGGCAGCCTGAATTCACGATCTTCTTCCGATTTTTAAGGATTAAATAGTGCAAAAAAACGGTTTTTACGTTTCTCATGTAGCTCTATTTATTATTATTGTGAAAGAATTGCGAAAAAAGAAAAAAGTTTAAAAATTTAACTTAAGAGCTCGCAAATTCTAGTTGTCCAGCCAAGGCCCACAATCTTTGGACCCTTAACGCCATGTATGCCTAAATTACCTTCACTCGTACGCTTTGAATGCTGGTAAGTCTTTCTGAAGGTCCGACTAAAGGGAAAAGAAGTCCAGATAACAGTTTAGCGGACATCGCTGCTCCTTGCAAAAAATCAGCGAAAAGAAAAAAATCAGGGAAAAAATTGAACTGTCGATTGACATGATTCAAGGTTTTCTGATGTTGCTCCATTCTCTTACGTTCTGCAGTGTATCGCCGTTCAAGGACATCGCCGAATTTTTCTAATTTGGACAACTGTGCTGCTGAAATTACTTTTTTCTGTTGTCCGCGTTTTATTATTAGATTGTCGTGACTAGCTTTATTGTCGACTGCCTTTTCTGAATAAAAATTTTATGTTTTGCAATAATTTCATAAAAAATGCGAAAATTCAGACTTGACCAATATAGTACGATTTTACGAAAATGAATCGGGTTTTGGGTAACTATTATTTTTTAATATCACACCAACGTTATACGTGCTCCACAATCGCTATTTTAGCCTTTTTTCGACTCCACAAAATTTCAAAATATAAATGCATAGGTTCATGCAGTCAATTAAGTAATAAGCTCGATAGGAATTACATTTTCAAAATAATTTATATAGTCTTACTATTATTTTATTCTTATTTTCTTTCGCTTGGACTTTATAATCCCAAAATGGCTGCTGATCTACAAAAAATGTATCCCAAGATTTTCGAGTTTCTAAAAACCTTTGAAAAAAGGGTTGGAAGCACATTTTTATTTATCTTTTGGATCAAACGATATCTGCATCTTACGCCGACAACTCAAGTTTCGATATTCGTTTATAGTTTTTTGAATATTTCTCAAAGCGCTTTAAAGGCCTACAAATTGTATTCACGCTTAAACTAGGCCAACCATTGGAAATTTTTTTTAAAGGCGGAAGCTGTCAGGATCATACATGGGACCTGGGGCTCTGTGGGGATCTAGAACCTTAGAATCTTAAAACCCCCTGAAATCGATAGACTCCCAGAATTTGAATTTTTGGTGCCATTTTTAGCACTTTAGCCCACTCGAGCCCATCCTCCCCCAGAAATTTATTGCTGCCCGTGTAAGCTCAGAATACCGTTGCTCTTATTCCTCACCAATTCACTTATATATGAAGGTAAGGACAAACAATAAAATAACGAGTCCATGTATTATCTACCCATTATATGTCCTTGAAGCTGCCTAACTTTCACAAAGTCCGTATGAATCTGCGACGATAAGCGGACGCCAGAATCAGCAATGTCGCTGATGTTTTTCAAAATATTAGGCAAAATCTGACTGAGCTTTTGAGAATCACTCGAAATCAATTTCAGCATGACTTTAATTTGGTCAGGAACTCGGATCATGCTATTTCTAATCTCTTCCATGTTTTTGTGCGCATTTAGAAACGTCATCCGCATTTCTACGGTCAACTGCAAACGAAAATATCGCAAATGAGCAAATCAAAGATAAAATAAATGATTGACTGTAAAAAGTAAATAAATCGAAAAAATTTAAATTAAAAAATAAATTAAGAATAAATATTTAACGAAAAATGAAATTTAAATCAATTTAGGAATTTTCAGTCAAATTTAGAACTTAAACTCGGATTTTTTGATTAAAGTTGGTCGACGATCGATGGTCATATCATAAATTTTATTGAAATTAGACACATTTTAAATTTTTTGGCAGATAATATCAGTAATATCGATTGTGCTACTTCATTCAAAAAATTGCTTTTGTAGGGTCAAGTTTGGGCCGGGTAGCTCCAGGGTAGTCAGTCATAATGTGTAACTTTTTTAATACGAAATGTGCAAGCAAAATTTGAAGTTTGAAATGATTAAAACAAAAAAAATCTAAAATTTAAGACAAAGAAGCATAAATTCAAGAGATTTCAAAAAATTAGTCACTTAACCCTGAAATTTGCTTCGAAGGCCCATTTATATGTCAAAAATATTGGCTGCGAGATAAATGCAGCCTAGAATAATTGTGCAAAGTATCCAATCAAACGAAAATATAAAATAAAAAGGTGTTAAATCTATCTCGTTTTATCCAGAAATTCGTGTTAGACAATTTTCATGCAGAAATTGGTGTGAAAATTTCAATTTTGAAATATCCTGCATTATTAATTTAGTCCATAGAAACAATTCTGCTCCAAATGCCGGCGAAATTTGGACCCTTATGCTAAAAAATGTCAAAGAAACATGTTAAAACAGATAGCCATTTTTTCTTAGTTAAACGACTGTGTTTACTTTTTCCATTTTTTAAAGCTAATAAGTTCGCAATGTATTTTATACTAGGTACTGCGTCTTTAAATAATCATTTTTTATTTATTTTGTTTTCTGATTAACTGCTTACTTTTGCGATGTTAGCTCTAAATGATGCGGCATCTTTCGGAAAAGCTGATTCATTTTCGAATGTTGATGAGGAATTAATCATGGTTGAGAAACAGAATAATTGGCCTATCAATGTGAGCACCGTGGGAACGGGCATCAATAGGCTCTCCCACGGCATATCAGGTCCCAGCAAAAGGCCGACGTCATTCTGCTGAACGTTCAAGGTTGGCAAATCTGCATAAAAAAAGTAAAAAAATGTCTATTTCGACGAAAATCAAGTTGTTTCGCGGATATATTTACGAGAAAACGTACGTCCATATTTCAGAATTTATAAATTTAACAGGATTTTGGAAATTTTAAAAGTTGTATAAAAATGAAAATATTAGTCTAGCTTATTTCCTCATCTACTTTCACTATTGTTGCGCATGAAATCTGAGCCACACGTGAACAATCAGGTATCGTTTTGAATCTTGAACGTGATATGCTGATTAAAAAAGGCCAAGTAAGAAATGGAACAGTGAGCAAGAGTGTTCGATAATTAAGAAATGAAACCAGAAATGCTGAGTTTTACAGAATTAATTTTTGTTAGGTACTTGGACACACACCAGGGCTTGGGTGGTTTGGGGGTATGCGCACTCTCCCCTTGAGAAACCAAAATAACCCCAGAATTCAATTTTTGAAATTTTTTTCGCATTTTTTTATGCCAATGGATAGTACTCGATGAGAAACGTTGTAAAATGGTGTTTTTTGCCATACCACTATTTTTTAGGCCATTTTTTATGTTTGAAAAATCTTGCACACCCTCACCCCTAGAATTTAGATGCCGACCACCTACGCTCGGACAGTCTTCCCTTATAAAAAATAAAAAATCCCAAAACGATCTTTCAGCATTCTCAACTGTTTCGACAACGGAGTAGGAAGGCTTTAAGGTCAATTATGTTTCAAGCTATATTCGCAAATTTTGATTTCAATTTGGATTTCTGAATTTCAGTAAGTTTGATTTTGCATTTTTAATTTAAGGTTTTATCAAAAAAATCAGTTGTGTGCAAAAAATGCTAATAAAAGTTATTTACCGTATTGGGAAGAAAAGCAATTGATGCAGTCATATTTATCTAAGTCGGACATGCTTCTAACCTTTCTTCGAAAAATTCAGTTAAAAAAATTATCCGGTACGTGGGAATGAGAAATCGGTCAATCGACTCAGCATAATAGCATAAAAATATGCCTTGATTGTCGGTTCTTTGTAGCGAAGTTATGGAAATCCTCAGTTTACTGAATCTAATTCATGGATATAAATACGTAGATACAATACGTATTTATTTATATCAGGCTATTTACATCTGATATACTGCAAACTTATTTAATTATTCATACATCAGAGAGTTATAAAATGTAGTATCGTGTTAATGAATTATTCATTCAAATTTCCAGTAAAATTTGAAAGAATGATGATTTCATCATTTCGATGATGATTGCAGTATCGTTCATAGCTCAGCGAATCATTCTATATTACTATGTAAATTTTATTTGATCTTTTTGATGCAACCTTTGACGCATTGAGTCCAGTATATTAATCTAATATGTTACTAGCTTGTTATGTTTGAATCCCTTTTGCTCTTTTCATAAAAGCATTCATTTATTGCTGCCTAACTAAAGTCTAACTTTGACATAAAGTCATTAAATTAAATTAAATATAGTAGCCTAAAGGCACTGGAAATTGAACGCGAAATTACGGGCATGCCTACAAAAATTGGATCATGACCATAGGTGGGCGGTACTGGAGTTCTGGGAAGTGTAATAACCCCCTGGAATTCAAAAAAACTTGTTTAGTATTATGCCCGTCTTTTCGCATATTTAGAAAATAATCACGACTTGTCAAAATTAAGAAAATTACAACAGAAATAGTGCGAAATGGCAAAGTTTCCGAAATTTGAAAAAATAGATTAATCAGCGGTATATCGCATAAGAAAGACTGAATTTGATAGATAAATCGCAAAATTTTAAAGAATTTAAAAGACTTCTTAAAAAATTATACTCTACACTTCGAAAGTATTTTAAATGCTTATAAAGAAAAAATGTGGAAGATTAAACTACAAAGGTGAATATCGGGCGCAAAAACAAGAAATATTTTCAATTTTTCTTAGCGGCGACAATTAATTACGTTGAAAAAATTATATTGAAGAACCCTTGCTGGGTAGCTGCACTGATCTCTCAGCAACCGACAGAAAATTAGGGAAAAGATTTACTGTAGCACCGCAAAGATTTTTTCTGAAAGTGCTGTCGAATAAATGAAACAGACTATAGTCCGTTTAATGCAAGTTTTGACAAAAATTTAAAGATTTCAGGACATTTTATCCAGCCCTGGATGTCAACTTCCTCAATTTTCAGCTCATTTTTATTCGTTTCTGCGGAAAATTGTATTCTGTGATGGATTTCTTTCTCTAGACAACACGATACCTGGGCGCGGGGTTGGGTACGGGGAGTATGCAACCCTGAGTAGGCTGAATACCCCCGCCAGAAACCAAAATACCCCTCTATCCCAGAATTCAATTTTTAAATTTTTTTGATTTTTCCCCAATTTTTTGATGCCAATGGATAGTGCTCGATAAGAAACGTTGAAAACCTGTTTTTTCGCCGCACCACCATTTTAAGACCATTTTTTACCTTCAAATAATCTTGCTCCCTGCGACCTTAAAATTTTGGTGCTGCCCACGTATGGACTTCATTACAGACAGTCCAAATTTATATACTAATTTCAGTATTTTGGCTATTCTAAGAGCAATTATTCCAAAGTTTCGAGAGGAAATTAATTGAGCAGGAAGAAGCCTGTTCTTGGTAAAAATTTCAAAAACGACATTAGAGGAGAATTTTTAGCTTGAAATTCCGGACGAAGTTAAACTGTCAGCCTGGGAGATGGAAACCGGTTGACTTCGGCTAAGGTAGCCTCTGTTACATACGAGCGCATAGATATGACACATCCATACCTCTACATACCTCGTTGAGTGGACTAAAATGAGAACGAGCAGAAAATTTCAAGAAACTCGATAAAAGCGAACAGTTGATTTTCAACAAAAATCAAGACTGTAGAATTCTACATAAGACATACGTATCAAAACAAATACATAATTTGGGTGTCACATTTTTGTAATTCGAAGTGTTCGAAATTTGGCGAACACTCAAAACGAACTGCCTTAAATCTATTACCTGTTAATTTTAAAGTTGCCTTATGACAACCTAAAAAACGATACTTTTTATTTAAGCCCATAGCGATATTTACTGAAAGATTGATAGCGTCAAAAAATCAAAATCCAATAACAATCAATATAATCTATTAAGATTTATAAATGCGCATAGAATTTTAACAAGCGTCACATGAGTTGCATAACTTGACCTTAACTATATGTACCTACATTGCTCATACTCAAAACTTATATTAATTTGACAGGGATGACAGCTGATGCAACAGGTGATACTTTAATGCAGTATAACCGCATATAACGGACAAAAGGTTCTTAAGCAAGCTTTTTTGAATTTAAAGATTCGTTCCGAATTAGTATATTGAATTTAAATCAACCAAAAATAATAGTATCGGTTTACAGAAAACAAAAAATACATTTTATGGTAAAATTTACTGGGATCACTGTAGCTAGGCTTTTTCAAGTAATGTATATAAATTAAATTTTTAATTGTTTTGTGTTTAAATTTTTCAATGATATTCAACTTTTTTACTATTTTTTTGGAACTAATTTGTACACATAATAACTAGAAATGAGTTAACGGGAACATGAAAACGTGTTTTAGCTGTAAAGACAACAGGACTAGTACAGTGAGGGTTTACTGTAAAATCCGAAGAATGCGACTAAATTCTTCTGAAAAATATACCTTTCTGACGAAAAATGGTAGTTTAGAATAAAAATTTTAGACAGCATCTTTTCATGTGAAAATTAAGAAAATTGAGGTGCTCCATGACCAAAGGGAAAATTTTAAACTAAAAAAATTGAGTTGGATTGTCCAACACGTCCACTAACATTTTCTTAAAAATGTGAATCGCGAAAATGCAATTTTGTGGCAAAAAATTTACAGTGTAAATAAATCGATTTTTAATTATGAAATTAATAAAATGATCTAGGATTGCTAAATTTGATAAAACATATGAATTGCTGAAAGAGTTGCGGCATTTGTTGAGATCGTTTAATTTGTGCAATTTTATAGATTTCCATCTACTTTGTTACCTAATCATGATAGTTACATTTAAATCTTATTTTTTAATTTTTACCCACAGAGTCGAAGACAAAAATTCAAACTGAAAAACCAAAATTTTTTTATTTTAAATCCTGAAGGTTAAAAATTGATTTCTCTTTAAAGTTATTAGCTCCTCGCTTGAGAATATTAGCTGAAATATTTTGTACAAAATTAGAACAAAAAGATTGGAGTGACAATGAAAAAAGTAAATTATTTGCATTATTAAGACAATTAAAATTTAGAAAAGTCATGAAATTAATAAAAACCTAATGTTTAAAAAAGAAAAAATCTTAGAGGCCTTTTATGTTTGCCTATCAGTCTAAAAGGAAGTTACCTTTGTCTGAAATGAAACTCCCGAAAAGAAATCGGAAGCATTCTTAATTATTGAAAAAATAATCAAAAATAGTCAAATAAACTCAAAACAACAAGCAAAACAAAGGTACAAATAAAGCGTAAAATGAGGACGTTTGACTCATTAACTTTTTTAACTTTCAGAATGCTTAAAATTTGTTATAATTTCTATTATCTATTTGACATTTCAGGTACTTATCTAAATCATGCTAGAAATTACCAAACTCAGGATTGTTGTCATTAATGAATGCCAAATAACAAAGGTATTACCAATTCATTTAGACTGCAAGGAATTTTTGGAAATACATATCAGTAATTCATAAAATTATTAATTAATTCGTTGTTTAATAAAATACACAATTATCATTATTTACTTTAAAAATTCGAGAAACGTCCGCCAATCAAACGCATATCAAGATTTACACTTTTTACAATAATTTTACCCAATAATCGACATATGCTTTCTTATACACTCGTAGATTGATGACACAAACCAAGAAATTGCTAACAGTACAAATTTCGGACCGTAAAATCGATATATTATTACATTTTTCTTTCAGGTAAGGTTGAAATAGCGTCGATGTCTATATCAAGTATGTCTTGCGCACTTTTCGATTTTCTAGCCAGTTCAATTCCCTTTTCGGCCCTATTTTGGTCGAATAGAGTGTTCCCGCCGAGCTTTTTAACGTAATCAATGTTTTGTTGTATCCGCTGATGCAGCTTGGATTTATAGGTCGCTTGAGACTCTTCACCCAGGCGCCTTATTTCTTCCAGAAAAAGCAATAAATACAAAAAATAACAAATAATATAATAAATACATTGGAGTCTGCATATTTTTTAAATAGTTCATTACAACATTTCCAGTCAACACATTGATTTATTGCCCGCCTATTAATTAAATTAAATTTCAATACTAATATATTGGTCAAAATTAATTAATTTTCTATTTTTTAGTCTTTTCTAAGCCGTAAAGTTTATATTTGCGTAAAGAATTGCTTTATTACAAAAAAAGGTAATATTCTGATTGAATAATTATAGTTAGATCATTAATATTTATTTTGTGATATAGGAAAGCTAAGTATCGGAAAAT